>ML283268.1:0-19597 GCA_005239495.1 Nicotiana undulata
GAATGTCCCCTCGTGCATATATAATAACACTCGGCACGGAATGTCCCCTCGTGCATATAAATAATCAATGATCAACACGGCACGTCCCCTCGTGTGATGAGTAACAAACAGTCAGCACGGCATGTCCCCCCGTGCGACAAATAATAAACAAAGCAACAATATAATGTAAAAGTCAACACTAAGGAGTCTCAAGTGCATGGAAATACTCAATACAGTTCTATTGCCCCGGCAAGGGAAAATCATCAATTACAAACTCAACAAAATGCCCGACAGGGGTCTCAGCTATAACCAACTTCGCATCAGAAATACAATTTCAACAGTGTAAGCCTCAACTGAAACAAATAACTCAATGACTCTCCACGTCATGAAACAACCTCAAGGTATAACTTTTAATTCATAATTTACTCATAGAGCGGAGAATATTAAGAACACAGTAGGTTTCATCACAAATGACTCACGGGCATGCTTGACCGCAACGCATAGGCACTCGCCACCACGCCTATACGTTGGACATGAGTTACACATAGCAAATAAGACTCTATACCTAATCCCTCAAGTTGAGGTTAAGACAAACACTAACCTCGGCTCCAGAAATGCAAGCCAAGCCTCAATCACAGCCTTCCCTCTCGAATCCAACTCCGAATCGGTAATATCTAGATAATGGAGTTATTAACATCAATAAATATCAATAAAACAATTCCCAAGCCTAATTATACATTTCATACTATTCTTCCAAGAATACTAAAATTCGACCCCGGGCCCTAACGTTCAGATTTTCGAAAATTCATGAAGGAATCAATTTCCCGAAGTCTAAGGATCGAAGTTATGTAATTTATACAAGAATTCATGGCCTAACATGGAAAATCCCAAAATCCTCAAGAACCCTAAAATTACTACCTAATTCTATGATTTTTAGATGATTTAGTAGTGAATTTAACTAGGAATTAATGTTAAAACTAGAAGTTTATGGGGTTTAACTTACCTCTTGCAGTGGGTGGGCGAGGGAGGTGTTGCCCAAGCTTGGATGCTCTCTAATGGAGGTTGAAGATGGATAAAAAATGAAGAAATTCCGAAATTTTTTGGACATTTAAAAGGGCTACCAACAGGGGTTTCCGCACCTGCGACCTTAGGACCGCAGGTGCGGTCTCGCACCTGCGAGAAATTGATCGCCCTTGCGGAAGAAGGGCATGGGACCCTGGGCTCGCACCTGCGGAGTTGGGAGCCGCACCAGCGGTCCCGCTCCTACGGAGTTTTGATCGCCCCTGCGGAAGAGTCACACCAGCTGTTGTGCACCAGCAGTGAATTTTTTGCTGGTTTCTGGCCTCGTGCGGGGTCCGAGAGGCACCTGGGCCCACCCGAGCCCCCGTTCAAATATACCAACAAGTCCCAAATCATTAAACGGACTTGCTCGAGCCCACGGAACGCTCAACACAACGCTAAAATTAAAAATCACCCTCCAAAACCCCTGAATTCAAAACTTAAGAACTTGAAATTCTAAAATTCTATAACGATGCGCCGAACCGGCCTAAACTACTCGGAATGACTTCAAATTTTGCAGACAAGTTATAAATGGCATGAAGGAACTATTCCCGGTCTCAGAATTCCATTCGGACCTCGGGAACATAAAATCACATTCCAAACCAAATTTCAAATTCTATGAGATTTCTCAAAACTTCATTAACTCCAATTTTCCTCATTTGATCCGAAACCAATCAAATCAAGTCCGTTTTACACCAAATTTCACAGATAGGACAAATAACATATAATAAACCTATTTCGGGCTCCGGAACCGTAATACGGGCCCGGTAACACGGCTTTCACATAATTACTCATTTTCAAAATCCTTTATTATTTCCAGAAAATAATTTTCTTTAAAAATTCATTTCTCGGGCTTGGGACCTCGGAATTCGATTCCGGGCATACGCCCAAGTCCCATATTTTTCTACGGACCCTCCGGGGCCGTCACATCACGGGTCTGGGTCCGTTTACTAAAAATGTTGACCAAAGTCAACTTTATTCATTTAATTATCAAAAATTCTATTTTTCATCCAATTTCAATATAAAGACTTCCCGGCTACACGCCCGGGCTGTGCACGCATATCGAGGTAAGATCAACGAAGGATTTCGGAGCCTCGGAACACAGATATAGCTAAAATTACTTAGGATGACCGTTTGGGTCATCACACTCGATCAGTCATGTGTTTATCAGCTTGTTGTTTCATCCTATTTTGAGCTTTCCTGAGAGTTTCCTGTAGTACATTAGCAATCATTTGCCTCTCTTTCAACCATTGGTCCACGGAATCAACTTTGCTTTGAGCAACTAACTCAAATGTTAATTGTGGTGGTTCATAACCATAGATAACCTGGAATGGAGTCATTTGTAGAGCAGAGTGGAATGAAGATTTATACCAAAATCCAGCTAGGGAGAGCCACTAATTCCATGCTTTGGGCTTATGGCTTGTCATGCACCTGAGGTAGGTTTCTAGGCACCTATTCAATCTTTTCGATTGGTCATCTGTCTGAGGGTGGTAGGCTGAGCTCATGTGTAGCGCAGTCTTAAGTAACTTGAAAAGTTCTTTCCAAAATAGACTAGTGAATACCTTGTCTTTGTCAGACACTATGCTTTGAGGAAGACCATGCAGTTTGTACCCCTGATCCATGAAAGCCTTGGCAACTTGGGCTGCATTGAATGGGTGTGAGAGTGGAATGAAATGGGCATACTTGTTGAACCTGTCAATTACTACCATAGTGTCTTTTCATTCTGATTTGGGCAACCCCTCAATAAAATCCATAGAAATGTGCTTCCATGGGTGATCTGGGACGGGCAATGGTTGTAGTAATCCTGGGGGTTAGATGTTTTCTGTTTTGTTCCTTTGGCAAATATCACACTCATGAATGACCCTTTGAATATCTGACTGCATAGTTGGCCAGTAGAATAGAGACCTCAACCTCTTGTAAGTTGACACTCTTAGCCTTGATCAGTTACTGCCTCATATTACCTTGTTTGCTATCCACAATTTACCCAAATTTCTCAGTAATCCATTCAACACTTGATTGGTATCACTCTTGTTGGGATTGTGAGTAAGTTCAGAGATGAGTTGGTTGACCTCTTCATCTCCATCATAACTCTCTAGTACCTCTTGATCCCAAGTTGGCTTAATGTTGATAGCATTGCAATATCCAGAAACATTTCTAGACAGAGCATCAACTGCAGAATTTTCACTTCCCTTCTTATATTGAATGTCAAAGTTTAGGCCCAGTAACTTTGTCAACCCTTTATGCTGTAGTACAGTGGAGATCATTTGATCCTTGAGAAATTTGAGGCTGAAGTGATCAGTCTTGACTGTAAAAAAGTTCTGTTGCAAATAGTGCCTCCACTTGTCCACAACTAGGATTAGTGCCAGTAGCTCTTTCTCATAAGTTGATAGACCTTGATCCTTAGGGATGAGGGCTTGGCTTAGGTAGGCTATTGGGTGATGATCTTGCATTAGGAAAACCCCAATTCCTAAGCCACTAGCATCAACCTCCACAATGAAGGGCTTGGAAAAGTATGGTAATGCTAGGCCTTGACCATTGCCTCCTTAAGTTTCTCAAAGGTTGTTGTAGCTTCTTCATTACATGTAAAGTTCCCTTTCTTGAGCAAGGAAGTCAAGGGTTTACTAATGACTCCATATCCCAAAATAAACCTCCTGTAGTAGCCAGTGAGTCCAAGAAATCCCCTCAATTCCTTAATTCTTATTGGTGTAGGCCATTGCAACATTTTCTGGACCTTAGCAGGATCTGTTTGCACCCTTTTGGCTGAAATGATGTGGCCAAGATAGTCTGCCTGTGGTTGAGCAAATGATCACTTGGACCTTTTGGCATATATATGGTGTTCTCTCAGTAGTTGAAGTACCTTTTTCCAAATGGCTTAAGTGACTACCCAAGTCTGGACTATAGACTAGGATGTCATAAAAAAAGACCAAAATGAACTTCTTAAGATACTCTCCAAACACTTGATGCATTAGTGCTTGAAAGGTTGCAGGTGCATTAGTCAATCCAAATGGCATGACCTTGAATTGCCAGAGTCCATGATGTGTTCGAAATGCTATCTTGAACTCATATGCTTCCTTCATCCTCACTTGATGGTACCCAGCTTTAAGGTCAATCTTAGAGAATAGTATAACTCCCTTAAGTTCATCCAGTAGATCCTCTACTACTGGGATAGGGTATTTGTTCTTGACAGTTAATGCATTCAGCTTCCTATAATCAACACACAATCTCCATGTGGAGTCCTTCTTCTTAACAAGCAATGCTGGTGAGGCAAAACAAGATTGACTAGGTACCACAGTTTCAACCTTGAGCATCTCAGTGATCATCTGCTCAATTGCATTTTTTTATCATGAGAGTACCTATAAGGCCTCAAACTGAATGGCTGGGCATTTGGTACTAAGGTGATAGAGTGATCACAGCTTTTTTTAGGGGGGGGGGGGGAATGCCTTAGGTTCATCAAAAATATCAATATATTTTTGTAGCAATTCCAACACTTGTACATGCACTTCTTCTTCTGTATTTTGCTTAGATAACTCACATAGTTGGACTAAGCAACAACTGCTTCCTTGCTGCAACAATTTGGTTGTGTTCTCCTCCACATCTGACCATACTTCAGTAGTGCCAGCATCACCCTTGAGTGTGATAACCCTGCCCTCTTTAAGGAAAGTCACACTAAGAGGTCTTGTGTGTAAGATGATGGGAGTGAACTGATCCAACCAATTCATCCCAAGCACCATATCATATCCTCCCAAATGTAACACCCTCATAGAAAAATGGAATTCTTCTCCTTGCATAGTCCATTTAAACCTGGGACACCATTCTTCACTAAACATCTGTTGCCCATTGGCCACAACTACTTTTAGAGGTTGAGAAGAAGGATACACCAATCGTATCATGTTTTTTGCCACTCTAGGACTGATGAAGCTGTGAGTAGATCAACTATCTACTAGAATCAGTACAAATAATTTCTTCACTCTCCCTTGTATTTTGATAGTAGAAGGGGAAGTAGTCATCCCTAAGGCCACATTCATGGACAATTTTGCATGCTCTTCTTCAACTACAGCAACAGCCTCTTCTACAGGTTCAGTGGCTTCACTGGCATCATGATAGACTTCCTCTTGTTCTACTCCACTGGTGCCAGTCATGAGGTTGAGAGTTTTAGGCTTGCACTGATGACCTGGATAGTATCTTTCATGGCATTTGAAACAAATATTTCTTTCTCTCATCTGCTCATGAGTTAAGTTCTTTAGGGGTTGGTTGTGGCCAACAGTACCAGAGGGGCCTGCTTGATTGTTTGAATAAGCTGGTGTTGGAGGGGTATTTCTGGTGGGGTAAGTGAGTCTAAGAGGTTCATTGTAAGTGAGAGGAAGGGGATTTTGAGGAAAGGTGACTCTTGGGGTGGTAGTATGGTAGTTTCCAGTGGCATTTGGAGGGCGGCGATACAAGTGTTTTTGCAAGGCTTTAAGAGCATCTTCCTGTAGTTTGGCTACCTCATATGTGTCTAAAAGAGTAGTGGGGTTATAGATCCTGACCAAGTGCTTAATTTTAGGCTTCAATCCACTCACAAAACTGGCTACAAAATGTAGCTCATTCAAGTGAAGGTTGATCATCATCATGTGAATCCTTAGTTCTTCAAATTTTTCCTGATAAGCCTCTATGGTACTATCTTGCCTCAACTTGCTAAACTCATCAATAATGTCTAGAGGTCTGATATGACCAAACCTCCTACATATATCCATACAAAACAAAGGTCAGTCCATCCTTCCCCCTCTATCGATAATATAGGCATCAAACCAATTATCCACATTATCCTTAAGGTGCATAGCAATATATATCATTTTCTGGTGCTCAGGTGTTTTATAGATTTCGAAATACCTGTCACATTTCCTTATCCATGCCCTGGGGTTAGTTCCATCAAACTCTGGAAATAGGAGCTTGCCTTTAGGACCCTCATTGAAGGCTTGTTGTTGAGGCTGGTTCGTTGCTTCTGTGAGTTCTACTGGAGTGGGTAGGATAGGAGGTTGTTGATTTCTCTGTACAGGAGCAGGAGGAAAAGTTATCCCTCGAGCATCAGTAGCTGAAGGAGGAGTGAGTGGAGATGTGTAAGAGGTTGGTTGCCGAACACTCCCTCCACTAGTCGTCCCTCCTATGGACAAGGAGACTCGTTGAGCATAAGAAGATCCTATCATTGGTGGAGGTGATTTTGGCACTCGATCCTTCAGTAGCTGCTATAGAATTAACTCAAGTTTCGTCTGAGTTTCAGCATTTTGAGCTTGAGTTTCATCCATCTTGTCATTTCTAGTCGACACAGGTCTGATGCTAGTGGTTAACTGTTGAACCTGCGTATCCAATTTCTTGATGCTATCTACGATACCTTATAGCTTTTGGTCAGTCATGGTGGTTGGAGGATCACTGCTCTGACACCAAATGTTACTCTTACACAAGGATCAGTAGCAGAAATGGTAGAAGAGAGAAGAAGAGGGGATTATGAGAGGAAATTTAGGTAGATTCTCATTGATTTCCAATCATTGAATACAAGGACTATAAATAACGACAAATTCCTGACAATTCTGTTACCTAGGGATCCATGAATTCTGCCAACTGGCAGTACATGACAGCATATTTGTACTACCTGCTGCTAAGGACTAAAAAAGACTGAAATTTAAAATAAAAGGGACTGAACTGCTATAATTAAAACTAAGGGACTAAACGTGACTCTAATTCCAACGGTAATAACTACCAGTGTTGTAACAAATTGTCTGCAGACATTATTTGAAAAAAATATTATATATCTTATGTTCATTAACGAAGAGGAAACTCCAAAAGAAAAAGAAATGTTTCGATCATTGCTAAGCTTTACCAATGGTCAAGATCCTTGAGCCCATTAAGTAGGCAGGTAGCTAGTGAAAGCTCTTAAGTAAAGCTTTAGTTAGCCCATTATTCATTACCCCTAGCTTTTATATAAATGAAAATACACATTGGGGGCGTTCAGGATAAATGGAAATAAATAAAAAACTAACTTCCAAAATCCAAAATGCATTTTCTTTTGAATTTTATACGATTTGGTGTTAGTATATTCCAAAATTATGTTCTGGTGGTTATATGTCTTTTTTTTCTTAACATAAATGATAGATTTATATAAATTTAAAACATATTACACCATTTTAGTAGCAACAGTGTCTAAGGCATTTCCATTGCCCAAAGTAGCTAGATAGTTACAGACATAGATAGGTAGTTTCATAACAACATAACAAAAACTATGCTTGTCCTTTTCAATTAGACGATCAAGCAAAAAGGGTGGACATGCATGTAAGTAACGTTCAGTAGGCTTGACATTTCTGGCAGCTTCCTTGGCCAGGTTATGTGTTGCTGCATTAGCTTCTATGAAGTTATGCCTCAGGATTGGGTGCTTCAGATGTTGCATCAACCATCTGCATTCAATAATAATGTTAGTGAAATTATTTTCACTATTTTAGATAAGGCTAATGATATCGGTGCAATCAGTCTCTATTTCCAGTTTGTCCAACTTCCAATCGATTGAGAGCTTTAATCATTCAACAAGGGCCAGTAGCTTAGCATGTGTGGATGATATTGCATGAATTATTTTGTGGTATCCGACGATCCATTCTCCTTTGAAATTTTGAATGAATCCTCCTATTCCTGTTGTATTGGTATGGCTCGAGAAAGCACCATCACAGTTAAGTTTGTACCAATTCTTAGGAGGTTTATGCCATTTAATATTGACATCGATTTTTTTGTTCGTGGTGACATATCCTTCAGTAAAAAGGACGAATTCCCACGCTTGGTGGAGCAGATTCTTGATGTCAATATTTTTTTGAAGGTTGTTTGTGATGACCCAAAAGGTCATCCTAAGCAATTCTAGCTAAATCTGTGTTCCGAGGCCTCGAAAGCCTCCGTTAATCTCACCTCATTATGCGTGCGCAGCCCGGGCAGGTAGTCGGGAAGCTTCTATGTGAAAATTTGATAAAAATGGTTTTGAATTGAATAATCGAATAAAGTTGACTTTGGTCAACATTTTTGGTAAACGGACCCAGACCCGTGATGTGACGGTCCCGGAGGGTCCGTAGGAAAATATGGGACTTGGGTGTATGCCCGGAATCGAATTCCGAGGCCCCAAGCCCGAGAAATAAATTTTTAAAGAAAATTGTTTTTTGAAAATAATAAATGAAATTAAAAATGAATAATTATGCGAAAATCGTGCTACCGGGCCCGTATTACGGTTTCGGAGCCCGGGAAAGGTTTATTATGTGTTGTTTGTCCTATATGTGAAATTTGGTATAAAACGGGCTTGATTTGATTGGTTTCGGATCCAAATGAGGAAAATTGGAGTTAATGAAGTTTTGAGGTTTTTAAAGAATTTGAAATTTGGCTTGAAAGGTGATTTTATGTTTCCGAGGTCCGAATGAAATTCCGAGACCGGGGATAGTTCCGTTTTGTCAGTTATAACTTGTCTGCAAAGTTTGAAGTCGTTCCAAGTTGTGTGGGTCGGTTTGGCGCATCGTTATAGAATCCTAGAATTCCAAATTCTTAAGTGTTGAATTTAGGGGTTTTGGAGGGTGATTTTGAGTTTTAGCGTGGTGTTAAGTGTTCCGTGAGCTCGAGCAAGACCTTTTAGTGATTTGGGACTTATTGGTATATTTGGAGGGGGGCTCGGGTGGGCCCAGGTGCCTCCCGGACCCCGCGCGAGGCCAAAAACAAGCAAAAACCACTGCTGGTGCACAGCAGTTGTTGTGATCGCAGGTACGATTGCCAAGCCGCAGGTGCGGGACCGCCCCTGCGGTCCCAGCCTTCGCAGGTGCGATGCTTTCGCAGGCGTGGCTCTTCCTCCGCTGGAGCGGGACCGCTGGTGCGGCTCCCAACTCCGCAGGTGCGAGCCCAGGGGCCTAGGCCTTCTTCCGCAGGTGCGGAAACCCCTGTTGGCAGCCCTCTTAAATGTCCAAAATTTCGGGTTTTCTTCACTTTCATCCATTTTTTAACCTCCATTAGAGAGCATCCAAGCTGGGGCATCACCTTCCACGACCACCCACTGTAGGAGGTAAGTTAAACCCCATAATCTTCCAATTCTAACACTAATTCCTAGTTAAATTCACTACTAAATTATCTAAAAATCATAGAATTAGGTAGTAAACCTTAGGGTTCTTAGGGATTACGTGATTTTCCATGTTAGGCCATGAATCCTTGTATAAATCACATAACTTCGATCCTTAGACTCCGGGTAATTGATTCCTTCATGAATTTTCAAAAATCTAAACGTGTGGGCCCGGGGTCGAATTTTAGTATTCTCGGAGGAATAGTAGGAAATGTATAATTTGGCTTGGGAATGAATTTATTGAGTACTTATTGATGTTAATAAATCCATTATGTCTAGATATTCCCGTTTCAGAGTTGGATTCGAGAGGAAAGGCTGTGATTGAGGCTTGACTTGCATTTTCTTTGGAGCCGAGGTAAGTGTTTGGCTTAACCTCAGCTTGAGGGATTAGGTATAGAGTCTTATATGCTATGTGTAACTCATGTCCAACGTATAGGCATGGTGACGCGTGCCTATGCATTGCGGTCAAGCATGCCCGTGAGTCACTTGTGATGAAATCTACTGTGTTCTTATTATTCTCCGCATTATGATTAATTGGTGAATTAAAAGTGATACCTTGATGTTGTTTCATGACGTGGAAAGTTATTGAGTTATTTGTTTCAGTTGAGACTTACACTGTTGAAATTGCATTTCTGATGTGAGGTTGGTTATAGCTGAGACCCTTGTCGGGCATTGTTGAGTTTGTAATTGGGGTCTTCACCTTGCTGGGACAATAGAATCGTATTGAATATTTCCATGCACTTGAGACTTCGTAATGTTGACTTGCACATTACTGTTGCTTTGTTTTATTATTTGTCGCACGAGGGGACATGTCGTGCTGACCGAGTGTTATTATATATGCACGAGGGGACATTCCGTGCCGAGTGATTGTGAGGTTATGCACGAGGGGACATTCCGTGCCGAGTGTTATTATATATATGCACGAGGGGACATTCCGTGCCGAGCGATTGTGAGGTTATTCACGAGGGGACATGCCGTGCCTTTTGCTGCACATTATCTGTTGAAAAGTTAAATTCCTGCCTTTACTTTTACATTTCAGTTATTACCCTGTTCTACCGTGCTAGCATTTTGTTGCCCCTATTACACCAGCATGTTCTCCCCGTATCTGTCTTACGTGCTTATTTCTATCACCATTTTTCCCTGTTATTATATAAAATTGCACAGGTACATACGTTGTTGTTGGTCCTAGCCTCGTCACTACTTCGCCGAGGTTAGGCTCGATACTTACTCAGTACATGGGGTCGGTTGTACTGATGCTACACCTGCACTTCTTTATGTTGTGCAGACTACGCAGCCGGACCCGGTGATCACTGACGGTCGGAGCATCTCATCAGTTCATACAGGAGACATCGAGGTAGACCCGCAGACGTTCGTGGGCCTTGACGTCACCTTCTACTATTCACTTTCAGCTCTGTCTTACTTTGTATTTCAAAGACAGTCCTATGTACTTGATTTCAGACCTTTGTTTTTAGTACTCTCTTAGACAGTTCGTGAGTATGTGACACTAGTTCTGGGATTTTGTATATGGGTTTTACTTCGAAATTGCTATGTTGCATTTTGGTTATTTTGTTAAATTTCATTATGGGCCATCGATGCATTAGTTATCTTGTTCGTTTTAGTTGTTATTGAGATGTATTTAGTTCAAACGTTGGCTTGTCTAGCAGATTCAACGTTAGACGCAGTCATGGCCCGAAGGTGGGATTTCGGGTCGTGACATTGTTGCAATTGTTGTTATTTCTGTTTGTCCAAATATTTCAAATAGCATAGGGGAAGAGGGTTTCCCAATTGATTCTGTTTGTATTTTGTTTTATGAAAATATCCCTCAATTCTTCAAGCCAGTTGTTTTTGTCTATTAAACCATTAAGATTAATACCTAGATTTAGCCAAAATTTGCAAGTAATGGGACAAGCTAAAACAATGTGGTTGATGTTTTCAATGTCCCTTCTACAACATGTGCAAGTTTTGTCTATGTTCATTCCTGGATGGGCTAGGTATGATCTACATGGAAGACGATTGTGCATGCATTTCCAAAGAAGGAATTTGAGTTCATTTGGGCAGTGTAGGTGCCAAATCCAATTGAAATTTTTGGCGGTATTGTTTTGTTTATCCAACAAAGTGTAGCAAGACTTTGTCGAGAAGATGTCATTAGAATTCAGTTTCCAACTCATACTGTCTGTTTTAGGTTCATTAGGGGAAGTGGGTGTGGCCTCGATTTTATTGATAATTTCATTTGGGAGCTTGAAGGAGATATTATCCAGGTTCCATTTGTTATTTCTTATAATATTAGTAATGGAAAGGTTTTGGTCCTTAAAAGAAAGGGGACCTGAAATAAAGGATCTAAGAGAGTTTGAGTTACAGATCCATTGGTTATACCAAATATTAAGTTTGGTATTTTTGGAAGGGTGCCATAGATGACCTTTGTGATAGATTTCCCAACCCTTGGTGATTGCATGCCAAACGAAGGAGGTTCTGATGGAGCATTTTGAATGTGCATATTTTGTCCTAATGAGCTGACACCAAGGGTTACTAGGGTCTTGGAGTAGTCTCCATACAAGACTAGCTAGGGTAACCAAATTTTTGGTCTTGGCTTGTTTGAGGCCTAATCCACCATCTTTTTTTATCTCTAGTGATTGTATCCCAATTAATGAGATGGAGATTTCGATTAGTAGGGGTGGTTCCCCATAGAAAATCTCTTTAAATTTTATCAATTGTTTTGATGGTTTTTGGTGGAAGGAGTGTAAATTGCATGGAGTAAGAGGGGATAACACTTAGAGTATTGGAGGTCAGTGTGGCTCGACCAGCCATGTTGATGAAAGGACATTATCAGTGTGACAATTTTGAGTGGAGATTATCAATTAAATGTTGGTAGTCCTTTACTTTAGGCTTGTGATTTAGTATAGGGAATCCAAGGTATTTTCCAAAATCATGGGTTGTTTTTATACCAAAGATGGAGGTTCAAAACATATTTTGATCCTTAGGGAAATGTTTGGGAATAAGTATCCTAGATTTGGCTTTATTGATGGCCAATCCAGATTCTAATGTAAAAAGGTCTAAACAGTGTTTGATACTAAGAATTAATTTTTTATTGGATTTCTCCATTAGAGTAATGTCATCCGCAAAGAAGATATGAGAGAGGGAAGGTCCTTTATGGCTTATATTGATTGGATCCCAATTGAGTATGTCAACTTGGTGATTTATGAGACGGGATAAAAGCTCCACACAAAGGATGAAGATGTAGGGGTTCACCTTGACGGATTCCTCTACTTGGTTGAAAGGTATTTGTTTTTTCCCCATTCACTAAAATAGCCATAGAACTTGTGGTAATACAATTCATGATAAGATTGGTTAGATTTGGGGGGGGGGGGGGGGGGGGGGGGGGAGGGGGGGAGGGAGTTAAAGAATTTTATTGTTTCGTCAATAAAGGACCATTCTAACCTATCAAAAGCCTTTTCAAGGTCTAGTTTAATGATCATGTCGAACTTCTTCTTTTTGGATCGATTTAGATTATGCATAATCTCTTGAATTATTATTGCATTGTCACTAGCTCTACGGTTTTTGATAAAACTAGTTTGCATGGGGCTAATAAGGTATGGAAGGAAAGTCTTTAACCTATTTGAAATAATTTTCGCAATAACTTTGTATGCCGTGTTGCACAGGCCAATTGGTCAAAAATTTATAAGATTGTTGGCATTTGGGAATTTTGGGATGAGGCAAATGAGAGTTTCATTTGTTTCTTGGGGTGTTTTTTGGGTGTTAAAAATATTGTGACAAAATTCTGAAAATGAATTACCCACTATGTGCCAGTACTTTTGGTAGAAAAAGGGGTGAATTCCATCAGGTCCAGGTGCCTTATAAGGTTTCAAGGAGAAATGACTTTAGAAATTTCTACATTTGAGAGAGGGTTATCAAGACTATTAAGATTAATAGTGTTACCCTTGATGACAGTGTTATTAATATTAGGGTTTAGAGAGTAGTCATTAGATGTTGCAAAGGATTTCATAAAAAAGGAAAGGGTGTGATCTAATATTTTGATTGGGTCAGAAATCCAAGTACCATCATCCTTTATGAAGTGAGTAATAGCATTTTGACGCTTTCTATTAGAGGCTATGATATGGTAATATTTTGTGTTTGCATCACCTTCGTTCATCCAGGTGATTCTGGATCTTAGTTTCCAAAAATCATGTTCCATATGAAGGATATTGTTGTATTCTAGTTGGAGATTTGATTCAAGGTTTTGTAGAAAAGTACTTTGTTGGTAGTGGGGGGAACATTGTATACCATTTAGCCTAAGAAGTTTTTTCTTCTTTTTGAAAATATCTCCAAATGTGCTATTTTTCCACTAGATAACCAAGTCTTTAAAATTTCTATGGGCATGTATAAAATCAGAGTTTAACCAAGATTTTTCCATGATATTAGTAAAATCTAGGTGTCTACACTAGATTATTTCTAAGCGAAAGGACTTCTCATTGTGATTTATTTATTTTGGTCTAAGGTTTATTAAGAGAGGGTTATGATCCGAATGTGTCTTTGGTAAATGGGTAACTACTTCCTTAGGGAATAAAGTGATCCATTTTTCGTTAACAAAAATGCTATCAAATCGTTCCATAATTAATCCCTTAGAATTTTTCCTATGGTGGGACCAAGTATATTTGCATCCCTTATAACCAAGATCAATTAAGTTACAACGTTTAACACTATTCCAAATAGCATTGCTACGATTTCTGTTTATGGGATTTCCAACAAATTTTTCATTTGAGCTAAGAATATCATTGAAATCCCCCCCAAGTAACCATGGACCCGTGTAGTTTCTACTAATATTTTCAATGTTGTTCCACATGCTACAACGTTTAGAAAAATTTGTACTGGCATAGATAGAAGAAAATAACCAAGTAGAGTGATTAGGGAGTACCTCAATAGTTGCGTGGATCTCATGGTTGTTTCTAACAAAATCATGCACTTTAACCAAGCTAGCATCCCAAAGAAGAACTATCCCACCTGACTGCCCCTCACTAGGAATTTCGATCATTTGAGAAAAGTTGAAATCACTAAGGAGAGACAAATGATTTTCCATCCTAGTTTCAAGCAAAGTGAGCATGCATGGACGATGAGTATCGAGCATTTCTCTAAAATTAACTCTAAAGTTATCATTGTTACCACCCCGTATGTTCCATATGAGCACATTTGTTGGCCTAAACATTGATGCTAGATTGTTTGTTGGCCCATTGTCCCTCTGAGTATGTGGCATTGGGTTCCTCCTCATTGTAGGAACAAGGATCATTGCATGATTCCCTACTGTTGGATCCTGTGGGGGTCTTACATCCATTGTGAATTTGGATATGGTTGGGGGGGGGGGGGGGGGGGGGGGGAGGGGTAGCTCAGGACATAACGTTTCTCCCTTTGATCCCTGAACAAGTAAACATTTACCTCGTTTAGCCTTGAAAATTCTAGGACTGGACCTGACCCCAGTAGGTTTATTTCCCCTTCCTCCTCCATAGGGTTGTCTTCTGGTTCTTGTACACTGGGAGGTGCTAGGGCTTGGTGGATGATTGGGGGATTTTGTGGTGGAACAGTTTGGTTTAGGGGGTGAGAAGGGGTTGCATGCATGCTTTGACTAGTCACTGACTCGTTTGGGACTATCCAAGGAATGAATATTGGATTTGAGTTGGTTATCTCCCCCGGAGGAAATAAGGGTAGGTTCACTGGGATTTGTTGAGATTGAATTGGGTTGTAATGGCTTGGGAGATTCCATTGGCTCCTCATTTCTTGAGCATGGTTCAAGGTCATTGTGGGGGCTAGAGGATGGGGTATATTGTTCATCCATACATGATTCATATAATTATTCATGGCCATGTTCATTCCTTCCGACACAAGTTGTGCTAGGAAGTGTGATTTTTGTAGTATTATGATCGTCTCCTGACCATTGAGGACCAAACTGAAAGTTATGGCATGTTCCATAAGGGCTTGTTCTACCCAGGATAGTGGTTGGTGATCCTGGGGGAGAGGAGGTTGGATGAAGAATAGTTGGTTGTTTCCTTGAGCTGGAGTTTGTGGAAGATGAGGGTTTGACATATTTAGGGCTCTTTGGTGACTCAATATTTGGACCAGACTGTACCTTCTTCTTTGTGATGTAGGAATTCTTGACATCTTTTAATGTTGTGGAAGAGGATATATTTTGGGTGGAAGATGGAGTATCTAGGGTTGATAGATTTAGAGTAGAGTTATTGATGATTGGATCTTTTGGGTGGATATGGAAGTTTCTTGTGGCAGTGGTATTTGTAAGATGTAGGTTAGATTGTGTATCTTTCTCGTGGGTAATGTCTGTGGGTGTTAGTCCATTTGTGAGGCAGTGTGGTGCCATTTGTTCGCTTGATATTAATGTACTAGTGTTAGTCGTGTAGAGAGAGTAGTCTTAATTGTGAGGATAATTAGTGTAGATGGTATTTTGATTGGTATTAGAATTGGTAGGAAGGGTGTCATTAGCTTCTAACAGATTATCATTTGGGGGGGGGGTAGTGTTATCATTAACATGCATGGTCTTGGGTTGGTCGTTGGATTTTGTTGCCAAATGTCTATTAGCGTGATGAGAAAAAGCCACGTCAATTTGCATGGCATTGGTGACAGAATTTTTAGTATTATTTTGAGTAGATATATTTGTGTCTGGCGGAGATACTAAGGGAGAGAATGGATTTTTATTGTTAAAAAAGTTTTTAGTGGAATTTGTATTGGAGTAATTTTTGTGATGACCATTATAAATTATGTTTAATTCATCAATTGAATTTTGTCTTACGAAATGTTTAGTAACAAGGGAGGATTGAGGCATACCTGCGTTGCTCCCTATTGGGGTAGATACCTTACCAGTGTTGAGCATTGGTCCCTTGAGCTTTTGGTTGATTCTCTTCTTCTTGGGAATTCTACTGTTTTCCATCTATCATCATTTAGCAGTTGGGAATCAGTGTTTGTAGGTGCATCTATCGTCTTTGATAGGTTGCTTCCTTTGTCATCATCCGGATTGGGCAAACCATGTGTGGATTTCTTGTAATGGCATGTGGAAAGTGAATGCCCCAATCTGCCACAGATTTTGCATAATAGTTTATCCACCTCATACATAATTTCTTGCCTATGATGGCCAATGCCAATTGAGGATGCCACCGGTATTTCCAAAGGGAGTTCAATACACAACCTTGCATATCTCCCCCTAAGGGTTGATGATGTGCATGCATCTATTTTCAATAGCTTCCCAATATTGTTACCCACTTTCTCCAATATTTGAACATCATAAAATTCAGTTGGTAATTATGGTAATTTAATCCAAATGGCCGCATTATTTAATTTTTCTTTTGACGCAATAAAATTTGGTACCCATTTTGGACAGACAGAAAGTGTCCTAGGATGAACCAAGGGCTATTGTGAAGAACTTTAAGCATACTTGCTTTCGTGTTAAATTTTATTATATAGTAATCGGATCCAAGGTCAATCAATGGAAAGTTTTCATTTAGTTTTCATTGGTCTTGAATTTTTCTCTTGAGGAGTTGGTGTTAAATCCCCATGCCTTGGAGTTTAATAATTGTAGAGTACCTCCAAGGGCATAGATTTTTAGTTCATCCGATGAGAGACGAATTTGATGCTCACCTTCCTTATTAAGAGCAGGATCAGTGTCCACCAGTGGAAGTTGTTCGTGTGGGTGTAACACATCATCTATAACCATATTAATTTGGCCATCATGGATTCCTTCTAGAGAAAATGGCCGTAGAAGGCTAGCTTTCAGAATAAGAAAAGGCACCTTATTAGCACGATAGGGGAATGCTTAGACAAGAAAAAAAGCATTCAAGAAAACTTCAAAAATTCTTTCTTAGGAAGGAATGGAAAGATAGGAAGCTTGGAGAGCTAATGGAAAGAAATAGAAATAACAGATCTGCGATAGAAGTCGAATACAATTAAGTAACTAGGGGCAAGATACAGACTTTAGAGCGTCAAGTCATACACAAATCGGAGTGACTTCACTACCTGAAGAAAGAAAGCTGCTTCGGCAGGGTCGAAGAAGACGTGTAAGACACCGAGGGGCCGGGGCTTCTTTATTGTAAGGCGTCTAGAAGCCCAATTTTTGTCATGTCTTATGGGCACACAAATGTTCACAAAGGAAAAGGCTCTCCATGGGCAGCGTCTGCTTCGGCTCAAAGCGAATAGGCTGGCAGTCTTGAAGCGACGGAGAATTCTTTAACTGTTCGGTGTCGGCATCTTTTCCTACTTCTAACTGTTCTCCTAACCGGGCAAGGTAATCGGCTAACCGGGAATTCATCTTCAGAGCTAAGTCCCAAGGAGACAGGTTGAAATGTACGGGCGTAGGTTAGCGTCTCGTCCTACAAATGATAGCCTTTGAAGGCCGCCCACGGGATNTACAAAGGAAAAGGCTCTCCATGGGCAGCGTCTGCTTCGGCTCAAAGCGAATAGGCTGGTAGTCTTGAAGTGACGGAGAATTCTTTAACTGTTCGGTGTCGGCATCTTTTCCTACTTCTAACTGTTCTCCTAACCGGGCAAGGTAATCGGCTAACCGGGAATTCATCTTCAGAGCTAAGTCCCAAGGAGCCAGGTTGAAATGTACGGGCGTAGGTTAGCGTCTCGTCCTACAAATGATAGCCAAGCCGAGAGTTGATGGCTGTTGGTCACGACTACTATCAAAAAGCTCCTATGAAGATGAATATTTCACATGGAGGAGTGTGAGCTCCTTAACAAAAAAAGCCTGAACTCCAGTGTAACTTTCGTCTCTGATCAGTATCTTTTTCAGGACCCGAGGACGGGGGAATTAGTTTTTCTTTGAAGTTTATTCCTGATGGGGTGGATTGTGGGTGGTGGAAGGGTTGGTGTTGGTAGTGATAGGTGATTTTGGAGGAATCAAAGTAGTGATTTTTGATTGTTGCATGATGAATTACTCGGAGAGAAAACTTAGCCAGAGAAAGACTAATCTTGAATTGGTTATATGTTGTTATTTTGATAGATATGAATTTACTAATTTTTTATGCATATACATAAAAAAAAATTAATCTCTTCTAGCTTGACTAATGAAAGGTACTAATGTATTTTAATCAAATTTACTAATTTATAAGTAAATATTGCATTATCCATCTTAAGTACATTTACGCAGAGAAATTTCTCAAAAACTCATCATAGAATATGAATAGCTATTGAAGGTTTTTACGAATAAGCTTCAGTCAAATGTTCAATTATTCTGGCTACACGAATTCAGTAATCCATTAATCCAAAAGTCCGCGCTTGACGTTTTCGAGATCGTAGGCATTTTAAACAGAGGTGGGTTTAGGATCTAATAGCTACGATGTTGTTATATTGAATGTAAATTTACCGCTAGTCAATGAAGTTGAATTAGGATCTGCATTGGCTCAGTTCGTATAAATTTAAATTATTTATGTGATTCAGGTTCTTGTAGTTTTAAATTAATTTATGTGATTCAAGCCATTTTGAATTAATTTAGCTCGATTTGCAAGGTGTTTTTGTGCATAAATAAACACGTCATAAGCAAACTAAAAATGTTTGATTGTTTATTTGAAATTAAAAAAAAATAACATTAACTAGATAAAAACGATAAAATAATATCCAAAGCATATTCAAATAAATATTTTGATGAAATCTAGAAAAAGAAAGAGAAGTAAGTATACGTTTACAATCTATATATATAATAATGCTGGGGAATAAACAAGTGACGTGGCAGGCTTCACATGCCAGGGAATGCATTTATCTTTTATCTCATTTTTTTGGGTTTTATTCTCTCATTTTAATACAATAATTAATTATTACATAAAAAATTAGCCTTGTAACTGAAACTCAATATATGAGGAAAGAGGGAGAAAGGTGTCGTTTCAAACTTTGACCAAACGTCTAAAACCTTTGGCCTTTCAGCTTCTCAAGTTTTAAAGGGGAGAGTATTTGATCTTATATATAGAAAATATCCACAAGCAATCATTTTATTGCCTCCATAAGGATCTACCTCATCTTCGTCACCACGGGCAACTTGTGTTCAGGGGAGAAGAATATTAATGTCGGTAAGAACTCGCTTTTATTTCTTGTTTACTTTGAATATATTATAATGGTGACTCGCGATTATTTTTAGTATATTCTTCATTCTCATGTTTCTGACGATAACTACGTGTTGCAAATTCAAAAGGTCCACATATCCTTGTATTTCCACGCCTCCAAGTTAAGAATTTTTGTGCCCAACCGAGTTTACAAGGAACTGAGAAAGGTATCTCGTGATTTTTAGTGTCGGCCATTTTACTTTTTACTACTAACAGCTTGTTTGGATGATTATTATTATCGTATAGTGTTGTATTGTACTGTATCGTTTTGAAGTATATTCCTTCTTTTTTGTACTTCTTTTTATCTCTAATTAATTCCTTCTTTCATTTTCCTAAAAGTATCTTTTTGTTTTATATATATATATATATA
>ML283275.1:0-16945 GCA_005239495.1 Nicotiana undulata
TGGGATCGGGTTGCGCGCCTCAACAATTGTCAGGTGGGATCGGGTTGCACGCCGCAACAGGAGGAATAAGGGTGACATATGAGGAAGGACTTGGATGGAATTGAAATTGTGATTTTTGATAAGGTGAAACTTGTGGAACTTCCATTATATATATTTCTATGTCTTGTGCAGTAATTGTGTGACTCTCTGTCTATCTCTTGCCTGTGTATTATTGAGTTTACTAGAGTAAAGTTTGTTCATGCATACCGGTGCAATTCAAATGTACCGACGTCCCTTTTGCCGGGGGCGCTACATTCTTGTGATGATTGTAGGTGGTTCTATAGCAGGTACTTCAGCACACCGACAGTAGTGCCTCCCCCTCGTCCTATCAGAGGTTTTGGTGAGCCCCTCTTCTCTCGGGGCCCAGTGTGGCTCATGCCATCTTTCCTCCCGGATTCTTACTTTGGTACTTGTGTAAGGTATAGCCGGAGCCTTGTTACCGGCAAGTATTGTATAACTTCATTGTACTCTTAGAGGCTCAGTAGATGCAACATGGGTAGTGTACATGTGTATTTTGGGTAAGTGATGGTACGGTTCGGAATCGTAATCCACGCTGGAAAATGTTGTATGTATTTTGTAAGTATTTAGTATCATATGTTGGTTATAAAAAGCAGAAATGAATCCAAGTTGTAAGTTTATGATTAAGTCTAAATGGCTATTTCACATGAATAATGTATATTGAAAGCACGGGGTGACGCGTGGGATGAGAAAGGCAATTCCAGGTCCGCTCGACCGGGGTCCTCTGGTTGAGTGCCAGTCGTGTCCCTCAGTTTTGGGGCGTGACATCCTTCTTCCAATTATTTCTTTCATATCTATCCTTCCTCCATTCTACTTCCCACTAGGGGCAGTTCTTGATGAGAAGATCAGTTTTTCCACACTTGTAGCATCCCTCATTAGCTGATCTTTCAGGAGCCTTTGCCTTGTTGAAGTTTCCCCCTCTAGAGATGCCTTTCTTCCTCATGAGAAAGTTTCTGAATTCTTTGGTGATCATGGCCATCTCATCATCCTCCAGATCTGCTCCCTCTGTGATCCTTAGTGCTAGACTTCTTTCTTTCTTTGGGGCATCCATTTTCATGGTCTGCCTTCAGAGTTCATAAGCGGTAAGGTTGCCAATCAACTCATCTAGTCTAAGGGTTGCCATATTTTTGGATTCCTGAATGGCAGTTATCTTGCTTTCCCAGGAGATAGGCAGAACCCTTGTCAAGATCTTCTCAACCTTGTCTTCTTCAAGGATGACTCTTCCAAGAGACTTGAGTTCATTAGTCAAGGTTGTGAACCTTGTGTACATCTCCTGAATTGTTTCACCTTCCTTCATAGTGAAGTTTTCATACTGAGAGTATAGCAATGTACCTCTAGACCTCTTCACTTGAGCTGTTCCTTCATGTGCCACTTGTAGAGTATTCCATATTTTCTTGGCAGTCCTGCAGCTTTGGATTCTGCTATATTCATTTGGGCCTAGTCCACACACTAGCTACTTCTTAGCCTTGGCATTCTTCTCCCATTTCTTCAGATCCTCAACCGTGTAGTCAGCCCTAATTTTAGGCACATCTACTCCTTCAGCAGTTTTTTTCATTGTTGCAAGTGGTCCATCAGTGACTATGTCCCAGAGTTCATAGTCCACTCCAATAAGGTGATCCTTCATTATATTCTTCTACCAAGAATAGTACTGGACGTTGAATAGTGGTGTCCTTGCAGTTGATTGTCCTTCCCAGTTCCCAGGTGGTGCACTCATCTTGATCTTTTCCTAGGTGTTAGCCTCTTCAAGGATAACCTGCTCTGATACCAATTGATGTTTTAGACGTCAATACCACACAATTATATAAGTTAATTGTGAAGTACCTAATTTTCCGAGTGCTGTCTAACTGGAAGAACCTGGTTCTTCTTGGTGTTCCAACTACTGCTGTTTGAGGAATAATAAAAGCAGTAAAGTCAAAAAACACAGAGATTTTTACGTGGAAAACACCTGTCTCAAAAGGTGAAAAAACCGCGACCTACACCTCAGTAGAATTTTCTCAAACTCTTCACCAAAACTCTGAGCCAAAACGGACTTACAAAATAAACTCTTTTGTAATCCCAGGACTAACTCTAATCCTCTTTGTATCAACTAGCCTCTAGCTAATTTCTACAGATTTCAAGCTAACTCTAACTTGATCAATTTGTACCTATTACAATTGCTTCTAAGTAAGCTGAAAAGATACAATGTTAAAACTCCTACTACAATCAACTAGACTCAATACACAAACAATGGAACTGTTTCTTCTAGTTGAACTGTAGCCTTTGTATCGCACAACAATTCTGCTTGCAAAATATCTCTGGAACTTTTGCTTCAGATCTTGATTCACTTTAGTACTTGTGCGTCACCTCTTTCAGCAGTAATACATTGATTATTTATAGAGTCCGTTTGTTGAGTCCATGATTCAATTCTGATCCAACTCTTCCTTGGTAAACGAGTTTGATTGTAACTCAACTTCCTTCCTCTATTTCTGTCCTAGCTGAAAGCAACTTCTATCTTCTCTTATCAATTTGCAACCTTTTCGTATTAGGAGACATTCTCTTAGTTCTTTGATACTTAGCAATCACTGATATCTCCTAGACTTGTACGATTTGTGATCCAACTGCTTCATTCAGAAGTGTATGCTATGATGGACCTGGTTCAACTGGACGCCTTTTGTAAATCTTCAAAACCCATTTAGTGACATGGGCCAACAATTGCCTTTGCAAATCCTCCCATAAATTTTGAAGCAACCATTCAGGCTTCTGGTTCAACTGTCTAGCTTTGGAGAAACTATGCGACAACAACTTGCGAGCTTTGTGATTAAAATTTGCAGCCACTTCCGCGCTATAGCGGTTTTCCCATACACACTTGCTCTGTATTTCAAAAGTTAAATATTATACGGAAATATCATAAATATAAATAATTATACTGCTTAAAAGAACATTTATACCTTAAATTGATTGAAACTTTGCTCCTTCAGCGAGAATGAGAATTCACTCCAAGTCGCATAAGGGCCATCATGAAGCTTTCTGGTGGCTTTGGTGATTATCCTCGTAGTAATATTACTCGGGATGAACCTGCAATTTAACAAAAAAACACATTAATATCCTATTGTACAAACTGTACAAAACTATAAATGTAAAAATAACAAATAACTCTTACCCATCACCCTCAGGGACTATGATGATCCTGCCATACTGATCATAATGCACCTCCTCGTCATCATCAGCATCACCGTCCGAAGCATGTATATCAGAGGCATGTGTGGAATGTGTAGGTGGGGTCAGAGCTACTATCTCGCAGACGAAGGCCTTAAATAGATGGAGTCGCTGATGAAGATGGTTGCGATCCCTGTGGCTGCGACATAGCTGGATGGACCGCAAGTGGCTATGATACTGATGGTTGTGACCCGAGTGGCTGTGACATGGATGGACGTGATCCATGTGGATGTGACATGGATCGATGCGATCCATGCGATGCAGATGGCTGCGATCCACGTGGTCGTGAGGCAGCTGGACTGTATGCCGGACGTATAGTCCTATGGACTTGTGATGAAAGACCTGGTGTCTGCATGAAGGTGCAGGGCTCGTGATGTTGTGGAAGCTTAGAATAGCCCTGGGGTGGAGTATAAGACATAGACACATGCATAGGCATCTCTGAAGAGGGTGAAAAAAATGGAGTATTATCTTCTACCCTCCTCCTTCCTTTCCTAGCCTCTTTCCCTTCCTAGCCTTTTCCCGACCTCGGGTTTTTTTAGGGATTGATAGACTTGTCAAGATCCTAATTAGTATATATAATTTTTCATCAAATATATATGTGTGTCAATTGATTTTTCGACTTATAACCTACTCAGATGCATGTTTAAATATTAAAAACAAAACGTCTCGACCTATATCTCTCTCTCTCTCTCTCTCTATATATATATATATATATATATATAGAGAGAGAGAGAGAGAGAGATATAGGTCGAGACGTTTTGTTTTTAATATTTAAACATGCATCTGAGTAGGTTATAAGTCGAAAAATCAATTGACACACATATATATTTGATGAAAAATTATATATACTAATTAGGATCTTGACAAGTCTATCAANGAAAAAAATTTAACTAATAATATAA
Organism: Nicotiana undulata; assembly: GCA_005239495.1. Lineage (NCBI taxonomy): Eukaryota > Viridiplantae > Streptophyta > Magnoliopsida > Solanales > Solanaceae > Nicotiana > Nicotiana undulata. The sequence goes on from ML283275.1 coordinate 4,155, forward strand.
TTATTAAAACGTTATAACTGGGTCCCACATTAGTGACCAAAGTTGGTCGCTAATTTCAATATTTCTTTGACCAAGCAAGTCTGACCAGCCCGCCCGGTCAACACGTTGACCACTTTATCGACCAAAAAGCGACCAATCTTGGTCGGTAAATTATTTAAAATAATTATTTAATAATTTTCTCCAAATTAGCGACCAACTTTGGTCACTAATTTCAATATTTCTTTGACCAAGCAAGTCTGACCAGCCCGCCCGGTCAACACGTTGACCACTTTATCGACCAAAAAGCGACCAATCTTGGTCGGTAAATTATTTAAAATAATTATTTAATAATTTTCTCCAAATTAGCGACCAACTTTGATCGCTTTTTTTGACCGACCAGCTTTGGTCGTAAATATTTGGTCGCTTTTTACCGGATTTCTAGTAGTGGTAGGTTGTATACAAAGATTGAAGTCATTTGATGGCGTTTTGGACTAGTTTTGAACAAGAATTGCAAGTGAAATCGTATATTAAGTTCGTTAATGTTTATACACTATTATACGACATTATACACTTTTATACGACATTATACACTTTTATACAAAGAGGTACATTATGTATATAGTTGTATAAAAGTGTATAAAGATGTATAAGCATGGTAAAAAAATGTTCGTGATACCTATTTATATACAAGTAGAAGAAGAAGAATATGTGAAAAATTTACCAAATACATGTAAATAATGTATTGTTGTGTATGAGAGTTGTTTATACACTAGTATATACTATTTATATAATTTTATATATTATTATACAGATGAATCCTATCAATGGAGCTTCATATGTTCTTCTTCTTTCTTGAGGTTTTTCTTAAATTTAACACAAATCTAGCTTAAATCTACTCCAAATCACTTCAAATTTAAGTTTAGAACTCCTATTGATGATTACAATCAATTGGGACAACACCCAATCCAGACAACTAATAAATCAAAAAACGCAATTTCTAAAATCGAAGCTTTGAAACACCTTTAATGGTGACTTCTATTTTCCAAGTGTTTAATCAACCACTGAAATTAGAATTACACGTGGAATGAGGATAAGACTGAGACCATGCGAATACCTTCAATCTAGTTTGGTGATCCAACAACCTGCTGTATTGGTAAAAAAAAAATAGCTTTACACGTAGGCAAAATCTGGATGGCTCAGCCAACTATGTGGACCAAAGAAAACAGCACATGTGGAGGTAAAGATACATGGAGGCACGGGATAAAATAGATACGGTCAGCATATTTTTTAATATAACAGCCACAAGAAGATTATCGAGGAAGAAGAGACACGTTCGCAATGAATCTAGACAAAGCAACAGGCAGGTACGAGATTAACTCAACAGGCACATAATTGATTCATCAACCACGAGTGTATTAGCCACGTGAAACCTAACGAAGAAGAAGAGATGCGGTCATAGAGCACACAAACGAAGCCATGGATAAGATTCGAGAATCAACAGTTAATGACTCACACGTTACGTAATTCCTAAAATAACAGTTACGATTCACCTTTGTAACGCCTCATTAATGCAATAATTAGTCATTAATGAGAAATCATTACATGAATCAAAACGTTGTACTAGGAAAATCCCTCTATAAAAGGGAAGAAATGTAACAAACAAGATCATCTGAATTCTCGAATACAAACTACTTTACTTCTTGCACTCTATATTGTTATCAATTTATTGTTTCTTTATTTGTTATTTTATTCATTCGATTATCAGTAACCCGAGTTTATCTTAAAATAGCTTTGGTCAAGGAATCTTATTCTTTGGTTAAACAAATTGGTTCCATTACCGTAAATCTGATAATCATAGTGCGTTTACCAACTGATATCCTTTAAATCATGTCAAATTCCAACAACGACAACAACAACAACAATGATGACAACAACCAACAAAGAAATGGAACCCCAGTTTCATCTCCTTGAGGAACCCTGCGTACTTCAAAGGAATCATCTCCAGTTAGATCTAATAATCATCATAACAATGATGAGCAAACAGTAGAACAGGATCGAATAAAACAAATGATTGCTGATTATGTGGGACAAGCTTTGCAAAAATTTGCAAAAGGGTTGCCACAAGCACCACCAGTACCACCAGTACCGCCTCAAAATAATACAATCGTAGCGGAAAATCCTCAATCTGGGTTAATAAACTCAGCCAAGGGAGACACTCCAAATGAATCTTTAGAAATAAGATCAGGTACGACTAATAATTCTGAGTTACAAAATTTATTACTAACCATGCAGAAACAGATGAAAGAACAGAATGATCGCATCGAGCAAATCCCTAGTGTTCCGCCTATTATCAAGGGAATCGATGTAGATAGGTATTCTCAACAGCCTTGGAAGCCAAGTGCAGCTCCATTACCTATACCCAAGAAATTTAGAATGCCTGACGTTCCCAAATATGATGGAACAACTGACCCACGTGATCACGTGACTGCTTTCACCACTGGAGTAAAAGGCAATGATTTAACAAAAGAGGAAATCGAATCAGTCCTTGTCAAGAAATTCGGAGAAACACTCACGAAAGGAGCTTTAACCTGGTATTCTCTTCTCCCTGAAAACTCTATAGATTCTTTTGCTGAACTTGCAGATTCGTTTATAAAAGCACACTCTGGTGCACAAAAAGTTGAAAAACGAATGGAAGATATATTCAAGATAAAACAAGGAGACACAGAATTGCTTCGTGAGTTTGTGGACAGGTTCCAACGGGAAAGAATCCAACTACCAAGGTGCCTGACAACTGGGCAGCCATGGCATTCAAAAGTAACTTGAATAATAAAAGCTCAAAAGCCACGAGACGCCTTAAAGAGAGTTTAAGAGAATTCCCAGCCACAACATGGAATGATGTGTATAACAGGTACGGTACCAAACTCAGAATCGAAGAAGATATCATTGCCCGGTCAAAAGATGAGGAATACCCCAGTACAAGACCACCAGAATCAAAGAAAAGGTCAAGCAAAAATAGGTACAATCCTTATCTAGGACCCTCGAGACGTGACACACGCCCCCGATTCGAAAATACAAGACCATCGGGAAAAGATACATACTCATCTTCATCTAGATCCAAGAGAGATCGAGATGAGCGGTCCAGGGGTAATACCCGAATTGGGGACCATAGCTTTAATGTAAGTAGCACTGAACTTGTCTCAATACTAAGAAGTATGGGAGACAAAGTTAAATGGCCCAAAGAAATGTGTTCTAATCCTAACAGGAGGAACCTTGATCAGTGGTGTGAATTCCACAATGATCATGGCCATAGAACTACAGATTGTAGATTTTTGCAAGGTGAAGTAGAACATCTATTAAAACAGGGCTACTTAACGGAATTGTTTAGTGATAAAGGTAAACAGGCATATATGAAGAACAGGCAGGAGCCACCAAAACCACCTTCCCCAAAATGAACCGTCAATGTCATACATGGAGGGGAAGAAGTGAACGACATAGTCTGTCAGCTAACATCAAAAGTCACAAGCACCCACGGGAAGCGAGTTCGAGAAGAGACGAGAGAAGATCAAATATCTTTTGGTGACGCAGATTTTGGTGGATTAATACTTCCACATAATGACGCACTGGTAATATCCTTACTTATTCATGACACTAATGTTAAAAGAGTATTGATTGATCCAGGCAGTTCAGTCAATATTATTTTGATAAAAGTCGTGGAAGAAATGCTAGTAGAAAATGAAATGATCCCGAAGGTTCGAGCTATATCTGGGTTCGATAATTCAACATGATAACTAAAGGAGAAATCGAACTCAATACTTACGCTGAAGGAGTCGTCAAAAGTGCAAAATTCCAAGTCATTAATATGGAAATGGCTTACAATGTTATTCTGGGAAGACCACGGATTCACGATATGAAAGCGGTCCCATCCACTCTACATCAGGTGATAAAATTCCCTTCAAAATAGGGAATAAGGCAAATTAGGGGTGATCATCAAACCTCGAAAACTATTAATTCGATAGCTCTTAACAGCAAAAAAGACACGGGAGAAACATCGAATTCTCAAACAGAGGCTCATCAACAAACAGGTATGGAACAAACCTCTGATCAACTACGTACAAAAGAAATGGATATTCAAATAGGTACGGAAGAAGGTAACGATGAAACAAATCCTGCAATCATCAAGGATGAGCCAGAACATGCAGACATAGACTCCATACCGGATTTCATTCGTGAACCAGAAGAAGAAGAACCTATCAAAACAACTGCTGAAGAACTTGAGACTGTTCCCATCTCTGAACAAAAGCCCGAAAGGAAACTCTACATCGGCATAAAACTGCTGGAAAGATTAACACCTGAACAAAAAGGTATGTTAGTCAATTATTTAAAATCTAATGAGGATTATTTTGCATGGTCCCATTCAGATATGACAAGTATCCCACCAGAGGTGATGACCCACAAACTAAATGAAGATCCGTCATTCGTACCTGTCAAACAAAAGAAACGAAAGCAAGGACCTTTCAAAAATCAAGTGATTGATGAAGAAGTCCAAAAGCTTTTGAATATAGGTTCGATACGAGAGGTAAAGTATCCTGACTGGTTAGCCAACACAGTGGTGGTACCGAAAAAGAACAGAAAATAGCGGGTATGTGTAGACTATACTGATTTAAATAAAGCATGTCCTAAAGATTCATTTCCCTTGCCACATATAGATCAAATGATCGATGCAACCGCGGGTCATGAATTGTTAAGGTTTTTAGATGCATATTCTGGTTATAGCCAGATTAAAATGGAGCCTTTGGATGAAGAAAAGACTTCCTTCATTACTAACCGGGGGACTTATTGTTATAAGGTTATGCCTTTTGGATTAAAGAATGCAAATGCCACTTATAAAACATTAGTGACAAAAATGTTTCAAGAACATTTAGGCAAAACAATGGAGGTTTACATCGATGATATGCTTGTACAATCAAAACAAGCAGAAGATCATCTTCAACATCTCTCTACTACTTTTGATATCTTACGCAAGTATAATATGAAGCTCAACCCGGAAAAATGTACCTTCGGAGTACAATCTGGTAAGTTTCTGGGATTCCTTGCATCTAATAGAGGTAAATCCAGCTCAAATAAAAGCTATAGAAGAAATACCAGAAATTTTGAAAAATAAAAAAGAAGTTCAACGATTAATGGGAAGAATAGCAGCTCTAGGAAGATTTATTTCTAGATCTTCTGAGAAAAGTTTTAAATTCTTTTCAGTTCTTAAAAAGCAAAATCAGTTCGAATGGACTGAAGAATTTTAACAGGCTTTAAAAGACTTGAAGGCTTATTTGTCAAAACCACCGTTACTATCAAAGCCAAAAGAAGGAGAAAGATTACACATCTACCTGGCTGTTTCAGAAATTGCCGTAAGTGCAGTACTGGTAAGAGAGAAAAAAGGTAAGCAATCTCCTATTTATTATGTAGGAAAAACTTTATTAGATGCTGAGACTAGATATCCACATCTAGAAAAATTAGCTTTAGCATTGATAATGGCATCAAGAAAACTACGTCCTTATTTTCAATGTCATCTCACTGTCATGACTTCATATCCTTTGAGGAATATTTTACATAAACAAGAACTGTCAGGAAGATTAGCCAAGTGGTCCATAGAATTGAGTGAGCATGATATAACATATCAACCTAGAACTGCAATTAACTCACAAATACTGGCCGATTTTGAAGTTGACTTTAGCAATAATATTACCCCTGAAGTAGAAAAGGAATTACAGCTCTTCAATGGTGTAAACCCAGGTCAGTGGACCCTACTTACAGATGGCTCTTCTAATATAAAAGGAGAAGGGTTAGGCATCGTACTAATATCACCCACGGGTGAAAAGATACGACAAGCTATTAAATGCTATCCAATAACTAACAACGAAGCAGAGTACGAGCCTGTTATTGCAGGTTTAGCATTGGCACGAGAGCTGTTAATTGAGAAAATCGAGATCAACAGCGACTCACAATTGGTGGTAAACCAGATGTAGGGGACTTACACCGCTTGAGAAACTCGAATGCAGCAATACTTAGAAAAGGCACGTGAACTTGTGAGATAGTTCAAAATGTGGAAAGTGATACAGATACCTAGGGAGGAAAATGCTGAGGCAGATGCATTGGCAAACCTCACAGCAGTTACGGAAGTAACCAATAAAGACAACACTATTGTCGTACACCTCTTCCATTCGACAATTGACTAAAACAAGAATGAGGTATCTTTCAATAATTTAACTTGGGACTGGAGAAACGAAATTCTTAACTTTTTGCAGAATGGTACCGTGCCTGAAGACAAAAAAGCAGCTCAAGAGCTCCACCGCAAAACATCAAGATACTGTCTATTTCACGGCACCTTGTACCGCAAAGGTACAAAATGTTTGGAGGACCCCTATCTAAATGCCTCGGACCTAATCAAACGGAATTCGTGATAAGAGAAGTCCATGAAGGACATTGTGTAAATCACGCAGGTTCAAGATCTTTGGTAAACCCTAATCAGAGCAGGGTATTATTGGCCTAAGATGGAAGAAGACGCGGAAAATTTCATCTCGAAATGTGACAAATGCCAACGGTTCACCAATAATATGCACAGACCAGCAGAATTGTTGCACTCTATCATATCACCGTGGACCTTCATGAAATGGGGAATGGACATAATAGGACCTCTTCCCCCAGCCAAAGGTCAGGTACGGTTCCTGCTTGTACTTACTGATTATTTCACGAAATGGGTAGAAGCAGAAGCATTCAAACAGGTGCGGGAGAAAGAGGTTAAAAGTTTCTTATGGCGAAATATAATATGCCGATTGTGTGATAATGGCCCACAGTTCATAGTTTCACAAATCACAGAATTCTTCGAGAGTTGGAAAATTAAACGGATCGCTCCAACACCATATCATCCCGTAGCTAATGGACAAGCGGAATCCATGAACAAAATCATCATCAACAATATAAAGAAGCGGTTATATAAAGCCAAAGGAAATTGGCCTGACGAATTACCAGCGGTATTATGGGCGTACAAAACCACATCAAAAACAGCTACGGGAGAAAGTCCCTCCGCACTTGCTTATGGCTCGGAGGCATTAATACCTGTGGAAATTGGTGAACCAAGTTTGAGAGTGACAACAACTTCGTAACAAACGAATGACTTTGAACTCCAAACCAATTTGGACCTGCTCGAGTCACGAAGAGATGCGACTTTAATACGGATGGCAGCTCAAAAGAAAATCATAGAGCGGTATTACAACTGCAAAGCTCTTCTCAGATATTTCAAAATTGGGGACTTTGTACTTAAAAAGGTCTTCCATTCAACAAAGGAAGCAGGAGCTGGCAAACTAAATCCAAACTGGGAAGGACCCTATAAGGTCCGAGGCATAGCAGGGAAAGGCGCGTACGAGGTGGAAGCCATGGACGACAGGGTTCTACCAACGAGATGGAACGCCATCCACCTGAAGAAGTATTACTTCTAAGAAAAAGAAGTACCCCCGGTCAGTACCGCATGTTAGATTTTGTCTTTGAATATTTAAAATTTTACTAACTTTTTTAGATGATAGGCAAAAAGCTAACCCATCACCAGATGATGACATTAGACCTGCAAAGACGCGAGGAAATAACATAATTCCCGGTCTAGGGCTACACTTTCTGATGGATATTTTAAAGGGTTTAGCAGTCATCATCTAAAAAAGTATATACCTTCGAGTCTGGAATATTTTCCTTTTTCAGGGAAAGGACCACAAAGAAGGAACAATCAAGTGCTCGAGATCTCATTCTTCAACGCTCAAACACTTGGGGGACTACATAATATGGAAGGCCAAGATGAAGCAAAAGACTGCCAGAAGTCAAAAAGCTCGAGCCTAAAAGAACCATTTACCCAACGACTCAAGTGATACGAGCAAAAAGAACTGAAGACTCCAACACAAAAATTACGAAGCCTACTCTGAAAAACCCTCGAACCATGTTCAGGTTAAAAGGCAAAGTATTAGCTACGAAGAAGAAATGTACATCTCATATTAAAAACTGTTATATCAAAAACAATTAGGGATAGAAGATCATCATCATTGTACTTAGTCACAAAAACTGTTACAATAAAAAAAAAGTTATGAAATCTTTGTACTCAAGTAGAAAACTGTTATTCAAATAAAATAGTTACGGATGAAAGATCAAAACCATTGTATTTATTCTCAAAACTGTTATCAAATAAAACAGTTACGAATTACGATGCATTTCTCTCATACTTGTTATAAAACTGTTGCAAATAAAAACAGTTATGGGTAAAAACCCGACATTTACAAAAATTGTTACTAATGAAAAACAATTATATCCTTGTATTAACTCGAAAAAACTGTTACCTACGAAAAACAGTTGCGAAATACAAGTGATTATCAAATCTGTTAAAACAAAACAATTGCAACCTGAGTTTTAGATGATAATCATAACACATGTAAAATGTTGTGAAAGTTCAAACGAAAACCTCTCACAAAAACATACTTAAACATGTGAGAAAATTCCTATTACTCTATTGCATTTCAATGAAGTTGAGACGTCTTCTTCATTAAAATATTGATTAAAAGGGCCCTAATACATAAACAAATCCTCTTACAAACAAAGGCTAAAAAACTTACACTACACCTATCATAAAAAAGGTTCAAAGTGAAATACGCATCTATATGCAAATAAATCTAAGAGGCACGAGCAAAAACCTCACAAAAGCACTACAAAGCAATAAGACTTGAGAAAAGAGTAAAGCTCAAACTCATAACATAAAGTCTCAAAAATTGCATTAATATAAAGCGGCTAAGTCAAAAACTAAGTACTAAACTAGTACTTAGCCGCATAAGTATTTACATTTTTATGGTGCCCCTAAGTTGTCAGTTGGGGACTTTAGAGTTTCAAATTTACTCCCGATGGAGCTGAGAGTAACAACACCAATCAAATAAAAAAGAAAAATAGAGTGGGGATAATTTCTTCATTCTTGAGGAGGAGGAGAACCGGCTTCTTCTTCTGAAGGAACGTCAGATGCTTCCTGGGCTTCATCAGCTGGAGAAGGTTCAAGACCCCGCCGGGTTTTCTCCATAGCTTCTTCGGATTTAGAAATCTCAGCAGCAAGGTCAAAGCCCTCTCGGCCCATTTCTATCAACGTATCATGGCGAGCACTCATGTATGCCCAACTTACGTCGACGGTTGTCGCCTCTTCAAGGTCGCCATAATCCTTTGACCATGCCTGAATCTCAGCCTTCAAGCTATCATTCTCAGCTTCAGCGGCTTCAAGGGCAACCTTCAAAGGAGCAATTGATTCCTCCAGAGTCTGAACTTTCACCTGGGCTTCACGGAGATCCTCTTGAGTCTGGGAGAGGTTCTGCACAAGTTCACCGGAGTATTCCCCTTTCTGTCCCAGCATATGCTTCAAGTTCCTGATTTCCTCTGTAGCCGTTGACAATTCCTCAGCAAATGTAGACTCGAGAACAACTTTGTCCTTGTTAACCTGGCTGCAGGAAGCTCTTTCCACTGTCAATTCTGCTGTGACAATCTTCAGCTGCTCCTTCAAGGTATCTCTCTCATCCTCTAAAGCATGCATTTCTATTCGAAGACTATCATATTGTGCCTTTGAATCCTCAAGCTCACGTAGCTCTTTCAACTCGTTCTTTGAGTTCGAAGTTCTCTTCATAAGCTATAAGCCAATAAGGTGCGTCTGCAAAAACAACAAAACAATCAAACGTGTTAAACTTTTATTCAAAGAAAATTGAGCATACAAAAGCGTTCTTTCAAAAGCATAGCTTTAAAGAATTATGCACCACTTCGTTGGCCCAAGTAAGAGTTGAGTGGCTGTCAAGTTTGGCCCTCTCTTAATAGCCGATTAAAGGCTTGAACCATACTTCAGGCTCACCAATCTTCTTGAAAAGGCTTCCACCGGTTGGAACCTCAATTACAACCCTCCGCATCTCCCTGCTGGAAGACCCTGCTTCTACAAAAGAAGGCACAGAAGCAGGAACGGAGGGGATAGCGACAGACAGGGACGGGCAAGGAGCCAAAGGAGTCACGGTCACATCAATAGAAACGGATGGATGAGAAGCTGAGGAAATAACAGGTATGGACGGAGGAGAAATAGCAAAATCAGGAAAAATGGTAGCTAGCGGAACATTATCAAGGTCAAGTTCAAACCCTTCTTGGAAAAGACACTCGGTAGGATCTTGAACCGGGGACTGAGACTCGTCCCAGGAAAAAGAGGGCCGGATTGCCAACACGGAAGGAAAAGGCCCAGGAGCAGACTCATCATCTGAAACTACTCGCCTTCTTCTCGACCGGTGCACTAAAACACCCTCTCTTTCATCTTCATCTTCCCCTCCAGAACGGGGATCACAAACTTTCCTCTTAGAAGAACTGACTAAAATCTTCTGAGCATGATATAATGACATCTTTGGGAGTGATGAACCAGGTTCCCCACGGGTAGAAAACCCTATCGAAAGAAGGAAAGAGTTAACAAAAAGAACTCAGGTAAAGTAGGAAGTGAGAAAAACTCCACTTACCGTGGGTCTTGACAATCCAATTGAACTTCATGGAAAAGAACTTCCAAGACCTTTCTTCGACAGGAGATGCGGATAATATTTTTTCTACCCAACTACGAATATCGGAGACATTCTCGACGGTATTCATAGTTGCTGAAAAATAAGAGAAAAACAGATGCGGTATTAAAAAATGCAATTTAACTTTACGTAAAGAAAACAGGTACGAACCAAAGTACTTACGTGCACTGTTCCACTTCTCAGGGAAGGGAAGATTGTTTTCACCCACTAAAATAGCAGTGGGAATGACAACGTACCTAAGGTACCAACCTCTATACTTGTCATCACCAGGGGTTACAAAAACTCTCTTACTCCGAGCAGCCAGAGTAAAAACCCCATGACGAAATAGAGCAGGTGAATACAGATGAACAAAATGATGAAAGGTGAAAGGAACAGAAACTTTAGAAGCCAAAACTCTCAGGAAAGCAACATTACGCCACACTAAAGGACCAACTTGTCCTAGGCATATATTGAAAAAACGGCAAAACTCAATAATAATAGGGTCGATGGGAGGTTGAAATCCTAGTGTAAAAGGATAAGTGTAGACATACGAAAAAACCGTCTTGTAAGATGTGATCCTTTGGTTATTATTTGGCACAAGAATGAGAACGTTAGACTCCCAAGAGCATTCCCTACGGATAAGAGGAATATGACCTACAATAATAATGGTCGCATACTTCTCTGCAGTATCTAGGTACGAACCAAAGTACTTACATGCACGGTTCCACTTCTCAGGGAAGGGAAGATTATTTTCACCCACTAAAATAGCAGTGGGAACGGCAACGTACCTAAGGTACCAACCTCTATCCTTGTCATCACCAGGGGTTACAAAAACTCTCTTACTCCGAGCAGCTAGAGTGAAAACCCCATGACGAAATAGAGCAGGTGAATACAGATGAACCAAATGATGAAAGGTGAAAGGAACAGAAACTTTATAAGCCAAAACTCTCAGGCAAGCAATAACACGCCACACTAAAGGACCGACTTGTCCTAGGCATATATTGAAAAAATGGCAAAACTCAATAATAACAGGGTCGATGGGAGGTTGACCTAGTGTAAAAGGATAAGTGTATACATACGAAAAACCCGTCTTGTAAGACGTGATCCTTTGGTTATTATTTGGAACAAGAATGAAAACGTTAGACTCCCAAGAGAATTCCCTACGGATAAGAGGAATATGACCTAAAATAATAATGGTCGCATACTTCTCTACACTATCTAGAGAAGAAGTCTGTTCGATGATAGGAGAATTTTCCCTAGAAGATTATCTCAGCAAGAATGATTTCGTCAACTTTTGGTTCACGAATATCATCCTTACTCTTAGAAGCAGGTTGAGAAGACCTACATCTAGGAGACAGTAAAGATCTAGCGGAAGGAGGAGAAACCAAAGGGGAAGAAGAATCCCTAGTGGAGGCGATCCTAAACTCCTCAATCGGCCACCTCTCCGGCTCCAAGATGGAGCAGAAGAAGATGCCAAAGTTTCAACATTGATAACCTTTTTAGGTTGACCGGATGAAGACATATTTATGCAAGCTAAAGAAATTTCTTCACCAAGGAAAAATCAAATTATAGAAGTGTTTCGTGAAAGAGAAGGAAAGAAGACAACTATTTATACCTAATGGCAGCCGTCAAAACATGGAAAAATAATGATGGAAAGTCATAATTAAGGGTGTCACTTCAGACTGATGCGGCTGCAAAACAGCCTTAAAAAGCGCTGAATTGTTGCAGAGCCAATCAAAGACAGACACGTGAAAGGAGCATTAAATGGAAGTGATGCACGACGAATGCGTTCAAGAAAGGATACAATGTTTCGGAACAAAGCGGCGACAAAATATTCCCGCCATAAATACGCATCCACTTACCAAGTATTATACGTCAAATACATGGCAAGTGGGGGGACTATCTGTATTGGTAAAAAAAAATAGTTTTACAAATAGGCAAAATCTGGATGACTTAGCCAACTATGTGGACCAAAGAAAACAGCACATGTGGAGGTAAAGATACACGAAGGCACGAGATAAAAGGGATATGGTCAACATATTTTTTAATATAACAACCACGAGAAGATTATCGAGGAAGAAGAGACACGGTCGAAATGAATCTAGACCAAGCAACAGGCAGGTACGAGATTAACTCAACATGCACGGAATTGATTCATCAACCACGAGTGTATCAGCCACGGGAAACCTAATGAAGAAGAAGAGATGCGGTCATAGAGCACCCAAACGAAGCCAC
>ML283276.1:0-32853 GCA_005239495.1 Nicotiana undulata
CAAATTTTGCGGACAAGTCATAATTGACTGTACGGAACTATTGCCAGTTCCAGAATTCCATTCGGACCATGATATAACGAGGTCCAATTCCAGGCTGGATTCCAAATCATATGAAATCCTGAATTCCAATGCAGGTGCCGAAATACTCCCGGGTCATCAGAAACCCGAGGCGAACACACTCCCAGGTCCGAAATCATCATCCGGAGCTGCTGGAGCTGTCAGAACTCGATTCCGAGGTCGTTTGCTCAAAATGCTGCTCGGAACCAAAATCAGCCAAATAGGCTAGCCTTCAGGAACCAAGTGTTCCTGAACTGGCCAAAACACTTCCGAATCTCGAACTACCGGCCCACACAAGTCATAAGGCACGAGTAGTCGCTATGGGAAGAGTCATTCACGGGAACGGAGTCCCAACACACAAAACGACCGGCTGGGTCGTTACAGATTTCCAATGAATGTTGGTTAATACCGTATGGCATTAATTATTTTTCTCTGGTTTTCATAACAATACTTTTATTTTGTATTCTTTTTCCTGCTCCGATTAAGCTATTTATTCTTTCAAGCACGATCACAATAAAAACTAATTAAAGCTGTGAGATATTTTGTATATTATTTTTCGTTTTCACTTCATAGGTGTACCCATTATATATGGTCAATTGAAAAAGAACGATTAAAACAAATTATATAAATATCATTAGTAACTTTGTATCTCTAAAAATAAAAGATAAACTAAAAAAAGAAATATGTTCTTCTGTTTTAAAAAAATTGACACTATTTACTTATTAATCTGTTCCAAAATATAAATACATTCTTATAATTCCTTGATGAGAATCATTTAAACTTTAAAGTCACACAAATGGTATGACCATAAGTTTCAATAGCTTTATGCCTACAAAAATGTCAAGGCATATTTAAAGTCAAAAGTTTAAAAATCTTCTTTTCTTTGTTAAACTTTGTGCCAAGTAAAAATATGATAAATAAATTGAAACAAAGGGAATATAATCTTTTTTAAAGCTTAAGGCCTCTTCAAACAATTTTGCTTTAGGCCACAACTTTTCTTGAGTCGCCCTGCCCTCACCAAATCAATTAAGTGGTGAAACTTTCATTCTTAGAATATCACATAGGGGTGTGCATTCGATTTATCGATTCGATTTTGACCATTATCGATAATTACTTATCGATAATCGATTTGTACATATGCGTATCGTTATCGTTTTAATAAGGTATCGATTTTTTCGATTTTGATTTATCGATTTTTGGGGCTTATCGATTCGGTTATCGATTACACCAATAAGAAATTTTGCGAGAGTCCACGGAAAGTATATCGCTATAAACACACCTAACTAATATGGACAAAAAGAAGCTAAAATAAGACGAACACCGTTTATAACATAAAAATTGTGTCAACAAGCACATGCAACGAAACTAAAGTGAGGGAGAGAGAGAGAGAGAGAGGGAGAAACGTACTATTGAAGTCACCGGAGTACGCCGGAGTTCACTTTCTCTGCTGGGTTTGCAGTTCGTGGGAGAGAGGGAGAAAGGTAAACACGGCGATGAAGAATGGGTAGAGAAAATAATAGGGTTAGGGACTTAGGGTAAAAGAAAACGTATTATAGAATAAGGATATTTGTCCTTTTAGTATATCTTATCGGTTTATCGATAAACCGATAACCGATAACCAAAGAGAACAAAATCGAAATTGACAACTCAATACGAAAAATTTCGAAATCGAAATCAATATCGATAAACCGATAACAAATAATCGATTCGATTTATCGATAACCGATTCGAATGCACACCCCTAATAGCACAAGTGCACAACATCACGTTTGTAATATGTTATCTTTATTATAAGAAATTCGTGTAGTGCATAAATGAGGAAACTCCTCTTGCATTTGTCCAACTTTTTTCACCGTATAGAATCATATCGCAATTTATGATATGTGTTTTTATTATTATTTTCTATTAATTCTTCTCTATAATATCTCTCGAGCAGTGTCTTTACTTTCTTTTTAGTATAATTCTTTCTAAATTTAATCAATTCAATATATTATTTCGTACTAATTAACTTGGAGATCAGTGAAGATCAAAGGTGCAAAAGAGCACGAAAATAACCCATACACCGTTGAAAAAAACATACTCGCATAATATTCTCAAGGTTGAAACTTCGTACTATTAGGCAAAGACTTACGGAGCAGTTTGCTGGAGTGTCTAACACTAAAACCAAAGGGTATAATAAATACTGGCATTTCTCTACTTTTAATCAACGATTTTGAATTTGAATTTATTTGATATAAATTTAATTAATCGGACAAATAAACATCATCTCAACAAAAAAGAGCGAGTCATATATATGGCCGGCTTTAATGAAAGGAAGGGTACAGTGTTGGGAGTACGGAACATTAACAAGTACGTGGAGCATCTTAGTAGGCGTTTGGACATAATTATAAAATTCCAAAAAAAAAGTGGAAAAAAAATTCAAGTGAAAATGGTATTAGAAAATTAGAGTTGTGTTTGAACATAAATTTTATTTTGGGTTGTTTTTGAAGTTTTGTGAGTGATTTGAGTGAGTTTTAAAAAACAGTTTTTTGGAATTTTTCAAACTTTCGAAAAATTTCAAAATTCATCTTCAAGTGAAAACTGAAAATTTTATGGTCAAATATTGATAGAAAAAAAAATGAATATTTTTTAATGTCCAAAGGGGCTCTTAATTAGCATGAAAAGTAAGAGGATATGTAATGTACCCACGTACCATATAGTACGAGTACAGCTAATATATGTTCTTTAGGAGATGTTGACCCCCAAAAGGCAGAAAGCAGAAGACAAGAAGGCAAATGCATGTGACATTGTGACATAGATCCGTAAATCCTACCATCCTAACCAAGTCACCAACCTTGATCCATGGCACAGCCAAATCGTCCCCTTTAATATCTCACCCATAACTCGGAGTAATAAACATTATTTAATTGCCATATCGATTATATTACTGATAGTAGAATTTTTTTTTGAATTCCTTAATAAATTCTTGAAATTTTTGGAGCACAAAGAGATAATACACAGATGCATGCTTGTATAATTGGAGAGGACGATCGACAATATGGGATTAGAGTTTGTTAGAATGACTTAGCCAATAGTGACGTAGTCAAATTGAGCAAGATGAATGTAACGTAACACATATATTATTTTGTCATGTGATGATGTATATATGCTAAGCAAAATATCATCATTTTGTCATGTTTACTAGTAATCGCATAGAACAAATCTCTCTCATTTGTTCCTCTTTTATTTAGAGGCAAATTTAAGCTCGTTTGGGCCTTGGCCATGGATGGTAAAACGTATCTCGCTTTTAAATATCGTTACAATAGGTTGAACATGGACTGGACCCAACTTAATCGTTGCTTTGGGCCTTCAGTAACCTAAGTTGATTGGTCATACATACATAAAAGATTGGGATATTACATATCTATACTACATATGAAGCTTATTTACTCTCCCTAATCAAGTTTTAACTTAATTACATGATCATATACAAATTAAGTTTAAGTGAGTCTCCATTGATTGTAGGCTTTTAATATGGTAACAGAATCTCACACCTTCAACCAATTCTCTCTTTGTGCTTTTCTCATTCTGTACTTCTCTCATAAACTCTCCTCATCTTTCTCTTTATTCTTTCTCACTCTTACTTCTCTAATATCCTCTTTTTGTCTCTCTCTCTTTGTTCTTCCTCACTCTGTACTTCTCTGATAATAATTACAAGCGGATAGTCCGCGATGCCACCTCCCACCATGATGTACTCGTAATAGTATTTAGTTTTTAGATCAACTGATTGGCTCTCTATGCTACCATTTAGAGAAACCTGGTGAGGACCTACCAAAGCAGCAGGTTGACGTGTAGATTTTACTGGATCATTGGGGAGAGGGGTTCTCCTGACCTTTGAGAACAATAATGAGTCATTAAAAAGGCTTCAAAGCTTTGATTTTGTATTCGGATTTAAAAAAAAATATTATTGTTTGGATTGAGTGTTATTACAAAAAGTATTCTATGGAGCCAAGGGTGGACCTACATTGTGGGTTGAGGGGTCACGGGACCCCGTTAGCCTTTGCAAAAATTCTGTATATATATATATATTATATATACATATGTACATATATATAGGAGACCCCTTAAATATTTTAAGTGTGTCCCCGAAACACAAAGAGACTAACTGGACAAGTGGTTGCATTGGTCATTTAAGTTCCGTTCTTTCCCAGTGATGCAAGTTCGGATCCACCTTTAGCCTTTTCTATTCCTTTTCAGCTTTTTCCCTCTTTTCTATTTTTATTCTGCCTTTTCTACTCCTTTTCAGCTTTTTCTCTCCTTTCTATTTTTATTCTTTGAATACAATGTAATTTATATTTAATTGTAAATTACTTTATTTTTTTACTTTTGTCTCTTTTTTTTTAATCAATTATAATTTAGTACTAATATATACTAATGTTTAGTTCTTAGAATACAATGTAATTTATATTTAATAGAAATTGCTTTATTTTTTACTTTTATCTTCTTTTTTTGAATTCAATTATAGTTTAGTACTAGTACATAATAGTCAACCTAATTAATTTTATTCTTTTTCAAATTCATCCCTTAAAATTGAAGTCATCAAATTGCAACTTATCGGTCCATAAATGAAAAAATACATATCATTTTGTGATAACCTTTTTCAACAATCTGACTCGGCAATGACAACTAATAGTTTGAGACTCTTTTTCAGTTGTTTTAGTATTACCATACTCTTTATCTTGAATTCTTAAGTATGTCTTTGATAAATTTACGGTTGAACGCCCTTTTGATCACCGGCCCTTTTTATTTATTTATTAAAAACTAGAATTTTAAAGTATGAAACATGCTTAATCAAACACCTTCCCTTCCCATGGCATCNCTTTCGTTTTCTTTAGAATTTTTTTCGTAATACTTAAATGATAAGTCATCATAATCATTAAGTTTTCAATGAGTTGCACGCCGAATTTTATCGCTGGAGACTAGCATACAATGGTGCCCCCGTCGTACTCAAATCCTGGGTCCGCCTCTGTATGGAGTATGTATCTCGATTTTGAAGGTATTTGGTGAATATTAGATTTGATTTGGCTGGATTTTCAATTTGAAATCCGACGAAGAAGCAGAAGAACACGCCACATACAAAATATATACAAATCATATACAAAATACATACAAACGACATATTGTAAAAAACGTACGAAAATTATATTTAAATTGCATGATGTTATAGTGGTATTTAATAAGGTAAGAATTATGTATGAAAGTTGTAAATAAGTTGTATGAAGTTTGTTTTTAGTATGTATGTTGTTGTATATATATTAAATATTGTATTAAATTTGTTTTTACTTTATATGTTGTTGTACCATGCATTATACTTTTCTTAAAACTGGATAAAAAAGAGTTGCCCTAATTATGACTTAAAATATGTAACACACAACTGGAAGGAGTCTTATTTAGATCGAAGGAGCACTAATAATGAATTGTATATAAATTGTAAGAAAAACTTGTTAGGACGGGTAATATATAAAGTTTGAACAATTTTGATAAATAAATATCAGCTATTGTATAGGAAGAAAAGAATCCCTTATTTGATCTTGGTTGTCTTTCACGTATGTTGTTCTATAGATGCACTTCCACTTGAAACAATGGGTGAAACGAACAAATAATCTTTTTTACTTTTTGGGAACCCTACTTAATGAATAGTCAAAAATTTTAAAAGTTTTTAAAAGCTTAGTTGTCTCATAATGAATTTCAGACATTTCGGTATGATGTTGAAATCATGAATTTAAAATTTTCATATTCAAACTCTCGAATCTAAACTTGGACTCTGGTTAAACCTAACTTTCGAGCTTTTATAATATTTCTCAAGGGAACAATGATAAGGAATTGAGAAACGTATGGAACCTTTACTGTTAGAAGATTCTCAATTTCTTTACCCATTTTATGGGGCTTGACTTGAAGTCTTTGGACAAATATTTATAAAACTTCATCAGTTGCAGGGGTGGATTTAGGCTATGCCAAACGGTATCACGTTACATCGCTTTGTCGATTTTTTTTACAGAATATACGTATATGAAAAAATAAAATTTTACCTATATTTTCTTTAAAGTGAAACCACATAATGTTAAGTACTTAGTGTCTCACTGACCAAACACTGCATTTTTGTTGTAAATGTCAAGTGATCGAACCTAGACATGTATGTGTTTATGTGTAAGCTTCTAAATAAAACCTTACTTGTTAATACTCTCAACAAATCAATTGGTACTAAACATTTTGACGCTTCCAATCATATTAAGTATATAAACGAAAGTAAAATAATATTATTGAAAAATTGTTTGTCATCTCTCTCATCATCTACGCCAACTTATGTGGGTCATCGACCGTTATAAGTTGTCTTGTTATTTTTTCATATATATTTTTCGTTGATTTTTTAATATATTTGTTGCTTTCTTTATGAGTTGAATTCTATAATTTTATGAAAAGACCTTTTAATGTGATGTCATTTTGCTTACTTATTCATCTATTTAGCTTTTTAATAGTGACACCGCTTACGAAAAATTCTGCGTACGCCATTGATCAATTGGACCACTTTAAGTCTTCTCAAGCTGAAGACTTTAGTGTCGAGTTTAGTGTGAGTGTCTTCTAAGAAAGAACGAGTGTATACGGGTCAAATCGGGCCCGTTGAACATCTCGATTTTCCCGTAAGACATACAGAACTGGAACGTGATCATAAGGAATCGAAGTGTGGGCGAAAAATCTCTCGCATGGGGGATCGAGAAAAATATTTGCCCTTGGAAGCATCAGGGCCACATCTCCCGATCTGGTTCGAATCCCTCAAATTCGAAGAGCACTACCAAACAGCCGAATACGACTAACAAAGACCCGTCACAGCCGTGCCCAACCGGATGTCACATTGTAAATCTCGACCCGTATCAACAGTGAATCAATGATTAGCATAAAGAAAGATTTTATCCTTTTTTTAGAATTATACTTAGGGTGAAACACCCCTACTATATAAAGGGGAAACTAATTGTTGATTAGGCACATTGTAACACACATATGAAGGCAATTTAAACCAATTCTCTTTGTTGTTCAAAGTTCTTATTTCTTGTTCTTAAGTTCTTCATAAGTATAAGCTTGGAATCGAGGACAGGTTCTTCATCGAGCCATCAACCGAGCTCGGAATCACCCTTATAATCGGTTTGATTATCTATTACGTTTTTCATTTGTTTAATCAAACGCTATTAATCACTCATATTGAATTAATCCACTTTTCTTTAAAATTACATATAAATTCAATTGTTATTTATTTTTAGCGTAAACAGTTTGGTGCCCACCGTGAGGCTAGGGATAATAGTGGTAATTTGATACAAATTTTCATAACGCACTTTATTTTACACTTGTTCTTTGAGATTTTAATTTCAGGTCAAGTTAAAAATGTTGAACTCTCAATATGCTTTTGAGCGTTGATGCTGAGTCTGGAAACCATGGTGAGAATAACAATGTAATTCCCAACAAGGAGGTGCCCCCTATTGACCCCAACGGAGTTCCATTCGCGGACCCGTTCGATGCTAAGTCACACCTAGATATCGACACAAACTTGCCTACCGACCCCGAAAACAACATTCCCGGGGGAGACCGATCAATGGCCTGGAGTACACACGATGGTGAAGGTGATGGGATCAATTTGCAGGTGATCTTCAAAATGTTACAGGCTCAACAAGCAGCGATAGCCTAGTCTAAAGGAGGAGCAATGATATGGTGCCATCAAGGGAATTGACTTAGAAGATGACGAAATCGAGTCGGTTCTTCTGAAAAGGTTCGGGGAAACCCTGTCTAAAGGAGCAATGATATAGTATCACAACCTGCCCCTTAATTCTATTGATTCCTTTGACATACTTGCGGATGCCTTCGTCAAAGCTCGTGCAGGGCCATCAAAGTCGAGAACAGAAAATCAAACCTCTTTAAAGCCAAGCAAAGAGATAACGAAATGCTCAGGTAGTTCGTGTCAAGGTTTCAAATGGAAATGATGGATTTGCCCCCGGTTGCGGACAATTGGGTTGTTCAATCATTCACTCAAGGACTCAACCCCCAAAGCTCTTTGGCTTCACTGCAACTGAAACAAAATTTGATAGAGTACCCGACGATAACTTGGGTTGACGTCAATAACAAGTACCAATCAAAAATAAGAGTGGAGGATGATCAGCTCGAGGTCCCCTCTGGGTCCGTGTATCCCATCAGAACTAATGACAAGTCTAAAAAAGACGTTGCTTATGAATAAAGACCGAGCAAAGATCGGTACCAATCGTATAGCAAAGATCGAAAGGGTAGTGTATCAGGACGCAACCCTGCGAGGAATGAAAAATGAAGCGATCGAGGTCATAATAACCGGGGGACGCATGAGCAAAAACGGTTTCCACAGGCCAATCAGGGCCAGAGAGGCACCGAGGTTATCAGAGTATAACTTCGGTGTTGATGTTGCCTGCATCGTATCAGACATCGGACGCATCAAAGATACCAAGTGGCTTTGGCCATAGTAGTCTGATTCTTCCCAAAGAGACCCCAACCTGATGTGTAACTATCATGGCACCCATGATCACAGGACCGAAGACTGCCAGTAGCTAAGAGAAGAAGTTGCCCGGTTATTCAATAACGGACACCTCCGGGATTTTTTGAGTGATCGAGCCAAAAATCACTTCAGGAATAGGTACTCTAACAAGAAGACCGAGCAAGAGGAACCTCAACACATCATCAACATGATCATAGGTGGAGTCGACATCCTACAGGGGCCAAGGCTGAAGCGCACTAAGGTGTCCATTACAAGGGAAAAGCGAACCCGAGATTACATGTCGGAAGGGACCATCTCATTAGCGATGAAGACGCTGAAGGCATCATGAAACCACATAACGATGCCCTGGTAATTTCTGTACTCATAAATAAATCTTGAGTTAAACATGTGTTGAATGATCCAGGTAGCTCGACCAATAACATCAGATCAAGGGTCGTAGAGTAGCTAGGTCTACAAGGCCAAATAGTGCCCCCAGTCCGGGTCTTAAACGGATTCAACATGGAATTTGAAACTACTAAATGGGAGATAACCCTGCTGATGAACCTTGGCAGAACCATTCAGGAGACGAAGTTCTACGTTATCGAGGGGCCTATGAGGTACAAAGTTCTATTCGGAAGGCTATGGATTCACTACATGAGAGCAATACACTCGACTCTGCACCAGGTATTGAAGTTCCCCACACCTGGAGGGATCAAAACTGTTTACAGAGAACAGTCGGACTCAAATGAAATGTTCGCGGTCGATGAGGTGATCTTGAGGCCCGCCCTCTCAACATCAAAGAACTCGAAGTCGGTCAGGAAGGAAGAAACTAAATAACAATCATCGACACCCCCGACCGAATTAGAGAAGAAAAAAGCAGGTGAGGATGATGATTACGGAGTTCCCAGGTCGTTCATTGCCCCTAACGATTCTGATGCCACCAAGTTAACGGTTGAGTAGCCTGAGCAAGTCATATTGATCGAACACTTGCCTGATCGGAAGGTATACCTAAGCACGGGGTTAACTTATGAGCTCAGGAAAAAACTCATTGAATTCCTTATAGATAACATAGATTATTTCGCTTGGTCTCGTCTTGATATGACAAGGATCCCGCCAGAAATAACTACTCACAAACTGAGCTTGGATCCGAAGTTCCACCCGGTCAAACAGAAGATGAGGCATCAGTCTGAAGTCAAGCATACATTCATCAAAGATGAGGTATCCAAACTCCTTAAAATAGGTTCCATTCGGGAAGTTAAGTACCCGGATTTGTTAGCTAACGTAGTTGTAGTGCCTAGGGGAAATAAATTAAGAATGTGTGTAATTGCAAAGACATGAACAAGGCATGTCATATGGACTATTTTCCTTTTCCTAACATCGATCGCATGATTGATGTGATGCCTGGACACGAGATACTCACTTTCTCGATGCCTATTCCAGGTACAACCAAATCTAGATACACTCGGGCAATCAAGAAACAACTTCTTCATCACTAAATACAATACCTATTTTATAACGTAATACCATTCAGACTAAAAACCGCCGGTGCAACATACCAACACCTAGTAAACCGGATGTTCGAAGAGAAAATAAGAAAATCAATGGAGGTTTACATTGATGACATGTTAGTTAAGTCCCTGCAAGCAAAGAACCATTTGGAACATTTGCAGGAAACCTTCAACATACTGAAGAAATACAATATGAAGTTAAACCCGAAAAATGCGCATTCGGGGTGGGGTCCGGGAAGCTCCTTGGATTCATGGTGTCCAATCGGGGGATTGATCAATCCTGACAAAATCAAAGCTATAGAGGACATCACCGTGGGGGACAATGTCAAGGCCATTCAAAGGCTAACCGGGCGCATAGTCGCTCTGGGTCGGTTCATATCAAGGTCCTCCGATAAGAGCCAATGGTTATTCTAATTATTGAAGAAGAAAAATAGCTTTTCATGGACCTCGGAGCACCAGCAAACTTTGGAAGAACTCAAACGGTACCTTTCGAGTCCACCTTTGCTTCATACTCCAAAGGCAGATGAGCAGTTATACCCGTACTTAGCGGTATATGAGATAGCGGTAGTGGAGTCTTAGTCCGGGATGAGGAAGGTATGCAATTTCCTATATTATGTTAGTAGCACTCTAGGCGAGACCGAAACAAGCTATCCTCACTTGAAGAAATTGGCGCTCGCTTTGCTAAGTGCCTCCAAGAAGTTAAAGCCATATTTTCAATGCCATCTCATATTTTTCGTAACTACTTACCCACTGAGGAACATAATGCACAAACCCGAGCTCTCGGGACGATGGGCCAAATGGGCCATGGAAATTAGCGGGTACGATATCGAATATCGACCCCGAACCGCCATCAAATCTCAAATTTTGATAGACTTTGTGGTCGACTTCATATCGACCTTAATACCCGAAGTCGAAAAGGAATTATTTTTAACCTCGGGGACCTCCTCAGGAATCTGGACCCTCTTTACGGATGTTCCTCGAACACAAAGGGGTCCGGACTCAGCATTGTTTTGAAGTCGCCTATGGGTAATGTAGTTAGGCAATCTATTAGAACTGTGAAATTGACTAACAATGAGGCCGAGTATGAGGCCATGATTATAGGTCTCGAATTGACAAAAATCATGGGGGCCGAAGTGATTGAAGCTAAATGTGACTCCCTCCTGGTGGTAAATCAAGTCAGTGGGACATTCGAAATGAAAGAGGAATGAATGTGAAAATATTTGGTTAAACTACAGGTAACGCTTCATTGATTCAACGAATGGACCCTAAAACACGTGCCCCGAAATCAAAATAGCGAAGTTGATGCTCTAGCTAACTTGGGGTCATTGGTCGATGACAATGAATTCATCTTGCGAATGGTTGTGCAACTCACGAAATCGGTAGTGGAAGAAGTCCATGCCGAGATAAACTTAACGAGTTTAACTTGGGGCTGAAGAAACAAGTATATAAACTACTTGAAGACTAGGAAGTTTCGCTCGAATCCTAAAGAATTGAGAGATCTGCGCACAAAGGCAGCCATCTTTAGCATGTCCGAAGGTACTAAATTCAAAAGAACATTTGATGGCCCACTCACCATATGCTTAGGGCCGGAGGACACCAAATATGTTTTAAGGGAAGTTCATGAAGGCACATGCGAAAACCATTCGGGGGCATGATCTTTAGTTCGTTAGATAATCAGAGCCGGCTATTACTCGATCAACATTGAGAAAGATGCGAAAGACTTTGTACGGAGAAGCGACAGCTATTAGAGGCATGCACCAATGATCCATAAACCCGGGGAGCTACTACATTTGATCATGTCACCTTGTCCTTTCATGAAATGGGGAATGGACATCGTCGGTCCTTTACCATGGGCACCTAGTAAGGCTCAATTTATACTATATATGACTGACTATTTCTCCAAATGGGTTGAAGCTCAAGCATTTGAGAAGGTCTGGGAAAAAGAAGTCATTTACTTCATTTGGGACCACATAATATGTTGGTTCGGTATACCGGTCGAGATAGTATGTGATAACGGGAAGCAGGTCATCGCTAGCAAAGTAAGCATATTTTTCGAGGACCATACAATCAAAAAGATCTTTTCAACACCCTATCACCCTAGTGGGAACGGAGAAGCGGAGTCAACGCACAAAATCACCCTTCAAAACATTAGAAAAGGTTTACCGATGCCAAAGGAAAGTGGAAGGAAATTATGCCCGAAATCTTGTAGGCATACCGCGCGACTTTAAAATCCAGTACCGGGGCCAATCCATTTTCGTTGGTCTACAGTGCCGAAGCATTAATACCGTTTGAGGTGGGGGAACCGAGCCTCAGGTTCCATTAATCGAACGGTGAGGCCATGAACACGAGCATGTAACTACTAGATGTGAGGCGCGAGGCCTCCTTGAAGCAGCGGATAGAAAGATGTTATAACCGGAGAGCCAACCTCTGATACTTCAATATCAGGGAGTTGGTGTTAAGAAGAGTAACACTGAACACCCAGAACCCAAACAAAGGACGATGGGACCAAATTGGGAAGGACCATATCGAGTCATTGGTATTATCGGTAAAGGTTTGTATAAACTCGACGTAGTAAACGGCACACAACTACCGAACAACTGGAACGTGACCCATTTAAAACGATACTATTGCTAAGGTACGACCTCATTCCCTTTTCTTTTAATATTACAAATTGGACTAACACTTTCAGGCAACAACCAAAGGAGAATGTAGTTGTTAGGTCTGAAAGCACGCGTTGCACTCTTTTTCCCTTAACTGGTTTTGTCCCAAATGGGTTCTTGACAAGGTTTTTAACGAGGCATTAATAAAACGTGCTAACTTAGCATCGAAGACCGGTTTTTAATCAGAGTCATTGGTCACTTCAATAGTATCCGAGTCCACTCGAAGATCGACCTCGAATACTGGGGGCCATCACCCTCGGGTCATGATTTATAGCAAGAAAGGAAACTCTGTGCTCGAACAATCTAGGCTCGCTGGTTAGGATTTATTGTAAGGGCCAAACGGTCAAATGAACCGTGCCCACGTACATCACATCGGCCATAATACGAGCTTTTACATGCTTACAATATTGTAAGTTACACAAAGAAATGAAAGAAAGGTTCTACCTTGCTAACATACATTTTTTTCTTCTTAAAAGTATCGAGCCTAAGGGCTATTCCTACCTGGGAACTATCGAGCCCAAGGGCCATCCTTATCCGAGCCCAAAGGGCTAACCCCACTCGGGAACTGCCATTCGAGATAAGCGTTGACGGCTCGGGTTATCAAAACCTGGAGGCACAAAACCTATTAGGCAGTGCCCAAACCTAAAAGGCTAAGGCCACCCTAAAAAAGGTTCTGAGACGTGCGAAGCCTGAATCAAAACTTATTACTATGTTTGATTCTGTGATAAGGCATTAGCAATATTTGCAATCGTAAAATGATGTTAAGATAATAGACTTGCACATTACCAAAAGGGATATATTTTATATTCCGGAATATCTTTACAAAGGCACAACCAAAACGGCCTCAACAAAATATATGTACAGGATACCAAAACGAAACAAAATAATTCTAAGGCATCTACGCTTGATCTTCACTAGAATCCGACTTTTCAATGATCGGTGCCAACCCTACACCACTATATAGTAGCGAGGATGGGTTGATGCAGTTTTACCCAATAGGTGGGGATCGATTTCCAGGGGAGTTAATTTGGTTTGGAGTCGGTATCTAACTAATCTAGATGTGCGTTTTGTTTCTAACTGCACTTCCAAACATTGTTGTTATTGATTCTATTCTAACTTTATACTATTGTATGCTAAGAGTAAGCTAAGTACAATATTTTTGGTGAAAGTTTTCAAGTGTTAAAAGGCACTAAGGTAGTGACTTCCGCCTAGGTGGATATCTAACGGGTAAGTTTCTTGGACTCAAAACTCGTTATATTGTGCATTAAGAACGATTTTAGGTTGAAATCATGGGTAAAAACAGTAGAAAAATGGTGGTTAGGGCTTGGGTTTAGGAGAAGAAGAATGGGGGAATTGGGGGACCATTTGAGGTCCCATTTTCGTGTTCTTTGGATGGTTAGACTCGGGAAAGGACAAGGAACCTAGTGTTGTGAAAATTTCTGACTTTCGAGACGTGGGCCCGAGGGCCGGGTTTTGACCGAATTCGGGATTTTGGTATTTTTGCTAAATTTTGATTTGGGGATTGTTCCTTAGCACATTGTGACGCTATGTAATTGATTATTGATAGATTTGGAGCATTTGGAGGCCGATTCTCGAGGAAAGGGCCAGGCGGAGTAGAGTTGAGCCGGTTTCGAGGTAAGTAACGGCTTCAACCTTGGAACTGAGGGGTTCAAAACCCCAATGTACATGCTAATTGATGATAGTTACTATGATACACTCGCCAAGTGACGGGCATATGAGTGTTGGTTGATTTGTCGCGGCCCGGCTTACCCCCAGGCACGGTTTAACTGTTATTCCACCATGATATCGGTACTGTGAAGGCTATTAATGCGTAGAAACTAAAAGAAACATAACAAGTATAAATGATAAGACTTCATGTCTATATGTGGAGACCGGAAAGGGTCCGTTACTGTTGTTTCTATTGCGAACTTTACTTGTGCATACTCAGTCCTGTTATTATACATGTA
Organism: Nicotiana undulata; assembly: GCA_005239495.1. Taxonomy (NCBI): domain Eukaryota; kingdom Viridiplantae; phylum Streptophyta; class Magnoliopsida; order Solanales; family Solanaceae; genus Nicotiana; species Nicotiana undulata. Next base: position 14,717 of record ML283276.1, read on the forward strand.
TTCGTATTTCAGTCTCAGAAATCATTTATTTATCATGCATTGCCATTGTTTGGGCTGTTACATAATGAGAGTGTTGTGAGGAGACTGGTAATTCAGACTGAGTATGGGCCTAGAGCCAAATGTTGAGATGATATACCCTTCGTGGGCTTGATATATATATAGCGCTTGGGCCATATCCTTGGCGGCCCCTCCGGAGTCTTTACACCCCCAGTGAGCGCACAGTTATTGAGGGATGGATTTCCCTGGACATGGATTTGTCCGAGATATGAGATATTGAGGGATGGATTTCCCTGGACATGGATTTGTCCGAGATATGACATATAGAGGGATGGATTTCCCTGGCACAGATACTGTTTATGAGATATGGAGGGATGGATTTCCCTGGTACAGATTATGGATGAGTATGATATCCCGGAGATGGATTTCTCCGAAAGGCTGAATTGGCCTGCTCCCTCGGTACTTAGTGACTGAGTCACCACGTCGTACATGTTACGGGATGGATTTCCCTGGGCCAATGGCCAATTATGTGTACCGAGAGGACTACCTGTGAGAGTTGCATAATACATACATGGCATTTAATTGTTATTTACGGATATTGTCACTGATATACTCGGTTATTCCTGAATTATTCGTTATTTGAACTGTGATTTACGGAGGTTGAGTTCGTCACTACCTCCTCAGACTGTAGGTTGTTTTCGTTACTTACCTGCACACTGTGTGTGCAGATCCAGGTGCACCGAGATTTGACGCGGAGCGGTGATAGCAACTATTCTCCCAGAGCCGACGAGGTAGCAGTTGGCGTTCGTTGTCCCGTCCCTCTTTTCCCTATTCTTCCCTTTTGTATTAGAAATTGGAAACTTAAAACTTCAGTATTATTATTCTCAGTTGTATTGATGTTAGTAGCTCATGACTGCGTGACTCCAGATCCTAGGTTGATTGTTGGAGCTTATTTCTTTTATTAGACTGTTTTAAATGATTAAAAATGTCCGTATTTCTATGAATTGAGCCAATGATGAGTAAATTTCTCTAGTAAATGAATTGAGTAATGATGTAACGGTTGGCTAGCCTGGTTCCATGACAGGCGCCATCACAACTCGGAAACGGGTCGTGACAGTCACTTAGGTGCCCTTTTTGATGTGGGCAACATTGGCGTAGAATTCTTTGACTAGGTATTCATTTGCCTCCGGCAGCTTGCTAGTGAAGTATTTCCTTCCCACTCTTTCATCAAATTGTTTCTTCACATTAAGATTGTGAGGGAGAAGATCTCTTTCTATAAATTGTCGCTCGAGGGTGAGCGACCTTTGTGGCCACCAATCCTAGAATTTGTGGTAGGCTTTTTCACTAACGAACCTATTTTGCCACACTGCGGGCTTTCTTGATATAATCAGCCCCCCACCCGGGTATCACCTCCTCTTCTGTCATCGCGAACATCTTCTCCATCTAGATTGATAGGAGCAGTTGTTGTTGAGGTCGGAGTTGCAACAAGCGTAGAAGATGGTGCTGAAGTCTCACTACCTTCTTCTGAGTCATAGACGAGGCAGTAGGGTTGTGATTGGGCCTCTTGTTGAGGTTGTGCAGCTTCCCCATCAGAAATCTCCCGGGATGGGAGATATTCACTTGTGTCAGATGAATCGGGAGAAGGTCTTTTGAGGGCTTTCTTCTTGCAAATGACCTTCTGAGCTGCTAAGGGTGAAGTTTGTTTCCCTTTGCCCCGGCCTCGGGAGGATTCTCCCCTCCCTTTTGATTTGTCGGGACCACCGTGAGATCGCACCATTATCTGCACACACAATTAGAGAAAGATCATTAGTATTGTGGTTCAATGAATCCTTAATGAAATGCAGATTAAATGAAACACTGCTTCCCAAAACAATGCATCGCGGACCGCGGAACACTGAGCGCGGCCGCGGAGGGGTCATCGCGGTCCGCGTAAAAATGACCGCAACCGCGAATAAGTTGGACTCAGGATACCAACTCTCTGATGATGGACTTCTGCGGACCGCGAAATAATGAACTCGGCCACGAAAGATCAAACGCGGACCACGTAAAAGTGATTGCGGCCAAACTCAAAAGCGTGGACCGCGAATTTTTGGACGTAGCCGCATAAGTTCAAACGCGGACCGCGGAAAAAGTACTGCATCCGCGAACTTATAACCATACTCAGCTCTCACAAAATCATGAACGCGGACTGCGTAAAATGGACTGCAGTCCGCGGAGTTTAAAAAAATGGGCACTAACGACGATTTTAAACATAGGGTTTTCACTAAGTTCAAAAATTGGTTCAATTAATAAACATAATTAATAACCATGTTCCGAATTAGGCATGTAAACATCACCCACATGAATTTAAGAATCAATTAAGCATGATTTTGAGATTGTGGCATGTATTAAACCCTAACTACAAAAAAAAGAGTAAAACTAAAAGAAAAGGAAAGAAGATCAAAAGATGAACTTAATGCAAGGATTTGAGCATACTAGTTGTGAAATTTAGTGGAAATTGGACTCTTGATTATTGTGAGATGATTTTGAGAGCCAAAATATAAGAATGTGAACAATGCTATTGTACGGGGAAATTGGAGGTTCGAAAAGTGTTAAAGGAATTAGGACCTTCTATTTATACTTCACAAAAGTGGTCCCACCGAATTACCTGAGCGCGGTCCGCGGAATTCTATCGTGGTCCGCATTTTTTAACTCTATGAATGGCTTCTTCAAATGCCATGGCGCGGTTCGCGAAAGCACACGCGGTCCGCCAAATTTTGAACGCGAACGCGAATTCAACTTTAGAGAGTTGATATTTTGGGCTCTTCAAGTGCGCGTCCGCTAACAAAATGTTCCCCCGCGAAAAGCTGACGTGGACCGCAAAATTTTGAGTGCGGTCCGCGAAATTCCCCATACTTAGGCAAATTTTTTCTGCCAAAGTTCTGCACTGCACAAACAATTCGTACACAAACTTCACAACCAGTTAGTCCAAAACAAAGCCTAAACTAAGAAGAAAATCAAAAGGAAAGAAAAACACATGGGTTGCCTCCCATGAAGCGCCTGATTTAACGTCGCGGCACGACGCATGTTACCATCATCATGTGAAATTGATCAAGGCCACCACGTGGCTGTCATCAAACTTTCCTAGGTAGTGCTTCACTCGGTGCCCATTCACTCTGAAGATTTCACCATTTTTGTTTATCAAATCAAGAGTACCAAACAGAGTTACATGCACCACTTCAAACGAGCCACTCCATTTTGACTTGAGCTTTCCCAGAAACAGTCGTAACTGAGAGTTGAATAGAAGAACCAAGTCACCCTCCTTGAATTCTTTGTTGCAGGAATATTTTTCATGTAAGTACTTCATCTTGTCCTTATACAAGGACGAGCTGGAATAGGCATGAAACCGGAACTCATCAAGTTCATTGAGTTGCTCTACCCGAAGATTGGGAGCCACATCCCATTCAAGGTTTAACTTCTTTAGCGCCCACATGGCCTCATGCTCTATTGCAACTGGTAGATGGCATGCTTTCTCAAATACTAACCGGTATGGAGACATACCAATTAGAGTCTTGTACGCAGTTTTATAAGCCCACAAAGCATCATCAAGTTTCCTTGACCAATCCGTCCGATTTTCATTGACAGTTTTTGATAATATGCTCTTTAGACCTCAACTTGTCCACAAGCCTGGGGATGATACGGGGTTGACACCTTATGATTGACACCATACTTTGAAAGTAAAGTGTCGAAGGTCTTGTTGCAGAAATGAGAACCCCCATCACTGATGATCGCCCTGGGAGTGCCAAACCTTGTGAAGATATTTTTCTTTAAGAACTCTACCACACTCTGTGCCTCATTATTGGGCAAAGTTGTAGCTTCAACCCACTTGGAAACATAGTCAACAACAATCAGAATGTAAGTGTTACCACAAGAACTCACAAATGGCCCCATGAAGTCGATGCCCCACACGTCAAAAATGTCAATCTCAAGAATAGTGGTGAGAAGCATTTCATCCTTCTTGGAAATCCCCCCCCCCCCCCATCTATTTGGAATTCATCACACCTCTTAACAAGCTCACTTTCATCTTTATACAGGGTAGGACGATAAAATCCACAACTAAGAACCTTTGAAGCAGTTCTCGCCCCACCATGATGACCACCGTAGGGCGAGGAATGGCAAGCATCAAGAATATTCATTTTCTCCTCTTTCGGGACACATCTACGGATCACATCGTCATTGCAAATCTTGAACAAATAGTGCTCGTCCTAATAATAATCCAAGCTGTCCCATTTGGGTTTCTTCCTTTGGTTAGAAGAGAGCTCACTCGCAACAATGATGGTCACAAGAAAATTAGCAACATCAGCGAACCAAGGCATACCATTCAAAGACACGGAGAGGAGTTGTTCATCCGGAAAAGAATCATTAATTTTGAGTCCATCGTGGGGCCTACTCTCCTCTTCTAAGCGGGACAAGTGGTCCGCCACTTGATTCTCACTTCCTTCTCTATCAATGATTTCAAGTTCAAACTCTTGAAGCAAAAGAACCTATCTCATTAACCTATACTTTGAGTCCTTTTTGGTCATCAAGTAACGGAGTGTCGTGTGATCGGTGTGCGCAATCACTTTGGCACCCATGAGATATGGCATGAACTTTTTTTATGGTGAAGACAATGGCTAATAACTCTTCCTCGGTCACCGTATAATTGACTTGGGCGTCATTCGTCGTTTTGCTTACATAATAGACTGGATGAAATATCTTGTTTATCCTTTGCCCCAAAATCAATCCTACCACAACGTCACTAGCATCGCACATGAGCTCAAATGGTAAGATCCAATTGGGTGCGGTAATAATAGGAGTGGTTGTCAATTTATACTTGAGAAGCTCAAAAGCTTTCATGCAATCTTCATTGAACACAAACTTTTCATCCTTTTCTTGAAGCTTGCACAAGGGGTTCACCACTTTTGAGAAATCCTTGATGAACCTTCGGTAGAACCCCGCGTGCCCAAAAAAGATCCTAACTCCTTGACGGAAGTAGGAGGAGGGAGCTTTGAAATTACTTCAACCTTCTCCTTGTCCACTTCAATACCGTTCTTTGAGATCTTATGCCCGAGGACTATGCCCCCCTCGACCATAAAGTGGCATTTTTCCCAATTGAGCATTAGGTTGGTCTCTTCACATCGGGCTAATACTTTGTCAAGATTATCCAAGCATTCTTCAAATGAGTCACCCACAACACTAAAATCATCCATGAACACTTCGAGGAAGTCCTCCACCACATCCGTAAATATTACCATCATACACCGCTGAAAGGTAGCCGGTGCATTACACAACCCAAACGACATCCGTGAGAATGCAAATGTCCATACAGACACGTGAAGGTAGTTTTCTCTTGGTCTTCCGGTGCAATGAGAATCTGGTTGTACCCTCAGTACCCATCCAAAAAGCAATAGTAGGCACGCCTGGAAAGTCTATCCAACATTTGATCAAGAAAGGGCAATGGAAAATGGTCTTCGCGGGTCACTTTGTTCAGCTTTCGGTAGTCCATGCATACCCTCCATCCGGTCAGAGTCCTAGTGGGGATCAACTCATTTTTCTCATTTGTGACCACTTTCATACCTCCCTTCTTTGGCACACATTGTACCGGCGAAGTCCATGAACTATCCGAAATGGGATACACAACCCATGCATCAATCCACTTGATAATTTCCTTCTTGACGACCTCTTGCATAGCCTTGTTCAACCTCCTTTGATGTTCCACGGAGGTCTTATTCATGCAAAAGGCGGGGCTTATACCTAGAATGTCAACCAAAGTCCATCTAATTTCCTTTTTCTTTCTTTGAAACACCGCAAGTGTGGAGTTTACCTGCACTTTAGTTAAGCAAGCAGAAAGAATAACAGGTAATGTGGAAGAAGGGCCTAGGAATTCATATCTGAGGTGTGAAGGCAAAGGCTTCAACTCCATTGTTGGTGGCTCCTCTATTGAGGACTTTGTTGGTGGAGTCTTCCGGTTTTCCAAGTCCAAGGAAAGTTTACTGGGCCCATATGAATAGGAACCCATTCCTTGCAAGGTATTTGCACAGTCAATCAAGCATTCCTTTTCATCGTACTCATGGTTTAACAACACAACTTACATAGGGTCTTCCACATTGATCATGGCACTCATGTCATCAATTATCACCTCCGTCACAATATCCACAAAATAACAAACTTCATTACTATTTGGTTGCCTCATTGATTTGCACACGTGGAATACAGCTTTTTCATCGCCCGCCGGGAAGGTGATCTCCCCTGCTTCCACATCAACCAATGACTTCCTTGTTTCTAGGAAAGGTCTCCCAATATTATAGGCACCTCATAGTCAACTTTGCAGTCGAGAAACACAAAATTAGCGGGCAAAATAAACTTGTCGACCCTGACTAGAACATCATCAATAATCCCAAGCGGCCTCTTCATTTCCCTATCCGCCATTTACAATCTCATGGAAGTATCTCTCGGTTTTCCAATACCCAATGTCTTGAATACGGAATATGGAATCAAATTAATACTTGCTCCCAAATCACACAAGGCTTTTGCAAAATCGGCACTACCAATGGTGCATGGAATTGTAAAGGCACCGGGATCTTCAAGATTTTGAGCCATTGAGTGCACAATGGCACTCACTTGATGAGTCTTTTGATGGTCTCACAATTCATATATCTCTTCTTAGTTACCAAGTCCTTCATGAACTTGGCATATCCCGGCATTTACTCGAGAGCATCCACCAAGGGCACACTGATTTACAAACTTTTCAGCATCTCAATAAACTTCTTGAATTAGTTTTCATTATTTTGCTTTAAAAGTCTTTGAGGATAAGGTGGAGGAGACCTTGGCAAAGGAGCCTTGGATTTAGGCACCACCATTTCCGATATGTCTATCACGTGTTCCCTAGACGGGTTTGTCGCACCCCCTTTTTTTCCCGAGCACTCCTTTCGGGGCCGGTTAAAAGGGTTTTATGAAATTGGTTGGGACAACTCGTTCCTTTTGGGAAAGGGGTTTGCACATTTCTGAAGAGTTGCCACCTAACGATTTTAAGGTGCGTTAGGGCACCTAATGGGTTTCATTTACAACTAAATTTGATAACGAGAGACAGGGTAAGGGCTTGAAATTATCCTAAGGGGAAGGTATTAGGCACCCCTCAGGATCCACAAGTGTGGTTCCCGGCCAAATAGCATTTGTGAATTTGTGTAACTAGCAAGTAAGCAATTAATGTCCAATAGTAGGGGGTTTGAAATATTCATAGCCTAAGCACACACATGTTGTTAGCAGTTGAGAATGTTTAGTAGCTAATAGTTTTGAAAAGAATCATGGTCTAAACATGTTTATGGGAGTAAGGGGTATCCTAGGTTGGTTTGTAATATGGATCACATCAATGCAATACCCGGTATGACACTCCTCAAAGAGGGGATACACGTGGTATTAGCGCACCTGTCATCATATCCATATCTACCCTTTCCCACCCTGTGAAGGTAATTAAAGCGAGTGTTGGTGACGACCTCTATTGCATGTTGTTACCCGTCCCTTCCTATTAGTCCCAGAGGAATTTAGGACTTCTATCCTATAAAGGAGGTTCTAGGCAGACCCTAAGGTTTTAAAGGTAAAATTCTAAGGCGACATATAGAAAACAAATAGGACTGCAGATAGGGGGATACCACATAAACAAGAAAGGGGCTCAAATACCTCCACAAATAATGCAAATAATTAGCATGACTCAAACACAGTTAAGGTCTTGGTTTAAATTCAGATCCTAAAACAAGGTAGCTAAGTGATAACAATAGAGAAACATATTTATTGCATAACTCAGAGGAAGTCCTAATCTGTTTGCCTACTGATTTTAAGCATGCTGATAGCTAGACAGTAATCACAAGAGGACAATTCCAGTTTTATTTTTTAAGGTTTCTTACCTAAGGCTTGCCTAGGGGTACGATCATATATGACAGTCATCAGAGGTGTTAACAATTTTAAGGTTGTTATATTTAAGAGCATGCAGTTCTAAGTGTTGCGTATGCATGATTTTATTACCAGTTGTTAGAGCGAAGTGAACTGTTTCCTACTCAGTAATTAGACTAATCATAATTAGGCGAGTGTGATCCTAGAACATGATATCTAATGCAAAAACATGCAGAATAACTTAAAACATGATTTCTAAATGCACAGTTTCAGAATAGGCAGAAGTGACATTTTGTTTTAATGTTGTTTATCCTAAAACAGGATTTCTGAGGGCGTGGTATGGTTATAGCATGATGAGACATGATTGAAGCTTATGTTAACATATGTCTCCTAGGACGGGATTTCTAAACGAGTTTCAGAATAGGCAGAACCACATAGTGACAGTTTATGTTAATGTTATTATCTGCCTTAGAGACATGCGTTCTAAGTGATGATGAGATGCTGGAAAACAGTATATATGAATCCTAGGGAACATGGCATCTAATGCATGGCATGCTTTGTGTGTGTTATTCCTAAACATGAATTCTATTGCACATATAGGAAAGTAAACCTATGAGCATGGTTTCTACCATTGTCTATACTACGGCATACATATTACCCTTATCTTTTTCACTATCCAACCCCAGGGTTGTTTACAAATAATTATTACAGACCATTAAGCATGAATTACATAATTGAAATAGAAAAATAAGAAGTTATCTATAGGGAGCCTGCAGTATAGGCCCAGATCCCCATGTCCTCGATGCCCAAACAACCTTTCTCATGATCCGGGTGTGTCAAAGTTCCCTAAGGACCTCAAGGGATCTCGGGCAGTGCTCACACCCAGACTTCATAGCCACAGTAGAGTAAGTGCAGTGTGGAAGGGCCAGCCCTAGTGTGTCAAAGTTCAGAGGGAGCTCAGGGGTCCCAAAGCAATGCTCACACAAAGGGGGCAGAACTTAAGGGGTCTAAGAGTAGAGTGAGAGTGCTTGACATAGTTTTGAAAAAGGTTGAGTAAGAAAACAGTTTTGAAAAAGAGACTTGATTGAAATGATTTTTATAACTAAAATTTTAACCACTAAAACAATTTGAAAGAGCAGAAACACCAATCTCAGGACCAAAAGAGTTCAGCATCACACAAAGGACCAAGAGCAGTCAATCAACCACAAACATGGGTAATAGGATTTGAGGGACAAGTATAGAGCATGTGAGGGCAAGCATGTAGTAGGCAGAAGTATACATAGGTACACAATCAGAAGTTCCTAAGGGGTTCAGGGAATTGGGATACAACATAGTAACAGTATCAAACAGCTTAAGGTAATACCAGTAAGGGCATGCCTTAACCAAAGCTAGTGTACAAACATAGGCATAGAGAGATTCACATAGAAGTAGGTTTCAAGTACATAAAGACATACTGATTATGGAAGTAAGCATAGCTTGACATACTAGATGAAGTAGAGATTCTAATTACATGTTGAACAACAGCATAGTAGGTAGAAGCATATCAGAAACATAATGAACTGAAGCAGCAATAGAAACATGTTGGTTTGAGAACTGAAATTTGAATTAGAACATACCAGTGAAGGAGACAGTAACACAAAGTAGGAGATAGGAGAGAACAATAGTTAACCTTGGCTTGCAGCCGGCTAACTTAGAGCAAAAACAAGTAGCACGGAAGAGAGAGTAGAGAGTAGAAAGTTTTAGTTGTGAAAGAGAGTTATTGAACCAGTCAGTTCGTGTCCTTCTTAATGAAAGAGTAGTGTATATATATAGTTTGAAAATAGGTAGCAAGTATGAATAAAAATTAACCAGTAATTAAGGGACTGTGTATCAATCAGTATAAAATCAACATAGATATCCCTTAATTGAAGGAGTTAAGTTCAAACGGTAATATGCAGATAACAAATAAGGAAAGATACCATATGTGATTGAGTATAACATATAAGGAAGTAATCTCAGCCTAGTACAAGTAATGGGTCTAGGTTCAGGAAATCTAATTAAAAAAAATAACACAAGAATCCGTGTGACAGCATAGTCGACCAAAAATAAGGCAAGGAAATAACTCAAAGGTCGAAAAATCAGTAAAGAAATCATCATAAGAGATCAGTGAGAAGTAGCAACCACAGGAAATCAGCACCAATTAAGGAAAGTATCATGTGTTTAAGGAAGTATTCAGAATCAGTAGAGAATATTGTGTAAAAGCAGTAGTGTACTAATCCCTATCATTCAAGGATTCAAAAATGTCAAAATAGTACTGATTTAAGCGGGATAAACACACATTAGGCAAGAAGAAGTAGAATCCAAGACCCCAGTAAGCATAGCAAAGTAAGAATCGCATAGAATCGGGGATTCAAACTAGCACATAGTACTAATTATCACAACATTATGAGAATGAGTGCAATGAACAAGTAATAGACAAAAATCAGAATCATAAGAGGACTAGTAAGGTGAAATTACACAAAGAATTAGGGATCCGTATAGAACACAATACGAATCGACAGAGTAATCATAATATAGGCAAAGAAGTGGATAGTCAAAAACCCTAATAAGCACAGTAGGGAAAAAATCACAGAAAAATCAGGAACATACTCATGAGCAACAGATACACATACCAATCGAAAGGACACATCAATAAGACAGACTCAGGACTATAACGCAGTATTAAAACTAAGGTTTTAACATAATAAAAAGCGATCTTAACAAAACCCGTTTAAACATATGAGAGAATCACAGGATAACACTTAAACTTGAGGAAATCGTTTCTGAAGAAAGGTTTTAGAAACCCTAGTTGGAAGACGAAAAATCGTTTTAGGGAAAATGAAAAACTCTTGAAGAAAACATTAAAACAACTCGAATTATGTATAGATCTGTTACAGATCTAGAAAAATTGGAAGTTGTAAAAGTTAGGGTTTCAAAGAGAGAACCCAGAGAGGAGAGAAAACTCAAAGTTTTACCGGTTTCAACCGGAAAGTATAAGAATCTTACCCGGACGGCCATGGATGGATGGAAAATGGCATGAAAGGCCACATGTGGGAGTTGAACCACGCCAGGTTCTCTTAAGGGCCTCAGAACAGTGTCAAGCCAGCGTGGGAAGAGAGACATGGGCTAGAAGTGGTGGGAGTTCATGATTTCCCGCGAGGGAGATGGCTGGAGAAGATAGACAAAGTTCATCGCAGCGGAAGGTTCTAGAGAGAACCAGAGAGAAAGAGGGAGATAGAGAGACGGTGAGAGAGAATGAGACGGGAAAAATGAATGAGAAGAGGGGTAGTCATTAGGGGTTAAATTAGGTAAGGGTTGATCTGGGCCGTTGATTTGAAATAATCAACGGCTCAGACTGAATGGCGGGATTGGGTCAGATGTCTTTAAAGACTGGGCCTAATGCTTTCGGCCAATTAATTGGGTTGGGGTCCGGGTAGATTAGGCTGAAATTAGAATTAAGAGTGGCTATTTGTTAAATACCCATTTAAAATAGATAAATAATTAATACAAAATGTTTAATAACTATAAAAAATAAAATTGATGCCCAGTAGATGAAATTAAAGTAATTAACTAGTATAAAAATATAAATGACTGATTATTTGGTAAAAATAGCACAAAATATATAGTTAGGCTATAATTGCAAAGTTATTGTAATTATAGACAAATAATGCCAATTTGGCTAATTTGTGAAATAATTAAATCCTAATAGGATAAAAAATGATATATTAAGCCAAGAAATATTTTGAAATTATTTTAATGCAATTTATGATTAATTATTGGATATAAAAGTAGTGGATACATTAGGAATAAATTGATAAAAATATGAGAAAATTATGGAAAAATACCAATTGTTATAAAAACTGATTTTGGAGATATATATGCAAACTAAAAAATAATTTGAGGAAAAATTGGGTATCAACAGGGTTCACATCATTTTGAGTCTCCTCCTCGTTATCATGAATATCGATCCTCACTTCATCATTTAAATTCTCACCATTCACTTGCTCATCAATTATTGGGTCATCATCATTTTGCAACACAACATCTTCATTCACAATCTTCTTTGGATTAGAGGAACTTGCTTCTCCACCTCTACCGCTTCTTGTGGTCACCGTCATAGCATGTCCTGTATTGTTTCCACCCTTCGGGTTTACTACCGTATCACTTGGTTGTGCCCTTTAGGGAGAGTATTCAATGCTTGAGAAATTTGACGCATTTGTACTTCCAAGTTACGGATAGAAGTAGTGTGGGAGGCTATTTGAGCATCGAAATCGGCAGTCCTTTCCATCATTTGTTTGAACATACTCTCTATTCTCCCCATCTCATTGTTGGAAGAACTTTTCCCTTGAGACGGATATGGAGGAGGATTGTTGGGTTGTTGATACATCGGTGGCCTTTGAAATCCCGACCCCATGTTGCCTTGATTATTGTTACCCCAACCACCTTGGTTGTTATTACCTCCCCGATTGTTATTGTTGTTGCCATTCCAATTGCTATTTTTGTTTCCTTGATTCCCCCAGTTTTGGTTGTTGTTCCCCCAATTTTTTGAATTGTTGTTGTTGCAACTATTCCAATTCCCTTGGCCTTGGTTGCCCCAGTTTTGATTGTTCCCTTGCGATCTCCATTGTTTATTTGGAGCATTTCTCCATTGTCCTTTGTAGTTTTTGGCATATAAAATTTCCTCACTTTGATCGTCAAAAGAATCTTCTTGGTTGTAACCACTACCACTTTGCTCATATTGATCTTGATTGTTTTGCACTTGTTGACCACGCTGTCTCCTTGTGTTGACCATGACATTTACCCCTTCCATGGAATTGACTTGCTTTGCCCCTGAACTTGCTGAAGTTGAGCCTTTGCTAACTGATTCATAGTAGTAGTCAACCCTGCTATGGCTTGTCCGTGATCATGAAGTTCCTTATGAATATGGATTACAGTAGGGTCACCTTGAGGAACATTGCCCGACTTTGCCAAGCTGAGGATGTGTCAGCCATCTCATCTAGTATATCAAAAGCATCGGTATAAGGCATCTTCATAAAATTTCCCTCTGCTAGCTGGTTCACCACGCACTGGTTGGTCGTGTTTATACCTCTATAGAATATCTTCTGGATCATTGCTTCAGTCATATCATTATTGGGGCATTCCTTTACCATTGTCCTATACCACTCTCAGATTTCATGTAGGGTTCATTAGGTTCTTGTTTAAAGGCTAATATCTCATCCATCAATGCTGCCGTATGACCCAGTGAGAAAACTTGGCTATAAACTTTTCAGACAACTCATCTCACGTGGTCATGAATGGTTGGGTAGCCTCTCGATCCAATCCAAAGCTTTCCCTCTAAGTGAAAATGGGAAAACTCTCAATCTCAGAGAATCCTCCGACACGTTCGTCTGCTTGCTTCCCCAGCATGTGTCTACAAAACCCTTAGATGTTTATATGCATTTTTATGTGGAGATCCAGTGAAGAAACCTCTTTGCTCCAATAGGGTCAGCATGACATTTGTAATCTGAAAATTGCCCGCCTGAATCCAGTGTGGGACAATTGCACTTGCGTAACCTTCATTAGGAAGCACCCGGTGTGCTGCCCTTGGAGGAGGTGGGGGGGGGGGGTTTGGAAAGTTGTCATTAGTCGGGCGGCCTCTTCTTTGGGCTTAAGGTTCTAGATTAACCTCATCCTCACCATTGTCATCTACCTCCTCCCCCAGAAGAACATGTCTGAGAGCATCATTATGAGCCATTTGGTACCTAAAGCGATTAACACACAAAAGTTAGTAGAACAAAAAGAAATAAAAAAAGACACACAAATAGTTAGATAAATAGCCAAAAACCGCCTAACTCCCCGGCAACGGCGCCAAAAAGTGATCGGTTCCAACCCTACACCACTATATAGTAGCGAGGATGGGTCGATGCAATTTTACCCAACGAAGTCGGGATCGATTTCCACAGGGAGTTAATTTGGGTTGGACTCGGGTATCTAACTAATCTAGATGTGTGTTTTGTTTCTAATTTCACTTCAAAACATTGTTGTGATTGATTCTATTATAATTTTATACTATTGTATGCTAAGAGTAAGCTAAGTACAATATTTTTTGTGAAAGTTTTCAAGTGTTAAAAGGCACTTGGGTATTGACTTCCTCCTAGGTGGATATCTAACGTGTATCGAGAATCTAGGGCAAGATTGTTTTGATTGGGGTCGTGATATAACCATCACACATAAGTGCTCACTCTACACCTCTTGGTATTTTGAGTGACTTTGCGCAATCTGTCTTTCTCAAGTCCAAATGGGTGTTCATGCATAGCAAATGACATTGGCTCAAGTCGTGTATTACCATCTCAAGTCGGGTAAAAACTGTCGTTCACATCCTCTGCTATAAAAAACTTAACCTAAAATTGTCAAAAATGTCTATTTATACTGAGCTAAAATTTCCGAACAAAAATAGCCCTGCGGAGGTTTCGCGGATGCGTAATTCTGACTGCGTATGCACTTGATTTCGCGGTCGCGTAATAGTTAGCGCGGTCCGCGTTTCTTCATATCTGGGCTAGGGTAGAGCTTGGTTTCACGGACCGCATATTTTCAAACGTGTGCGCATAAGATTCATTCGCGGCCGCATAATTTGGACGCGGACCGCATTCATCAAATAAGCCCAAATTGCAAAGTCTCTGAACCTCGACAAACGCTCTCAACGGAATTTCAACCGCGATCGCGCTAGTGATTTTGCGGCCGCCTCTTTATGAGGCGGTCAGTGTTTGATTTTAGTGTTCAAGACAGACTCTCTGAATCTCTATTACGCGTGCCGCGTAATTATGGCCGCCTCCGCATTGATGATTTCGCGGTCGCACTTTTCTATCGCGGTCCGCGTTCCACATATTTTGGTCCGGACTTGGTTTTTGTTCAAGTTTGACCCCTTTATGAGTGGTTATGGCTTCTTTGGCTCATATAGAACAAAACCCTGCAAGCAAGCACATTAAGTTAGTTTCCAGTTCAACAAAATTTGAGCCTTTGGGTTCTTCGGAGCCCTCAAAGCCTTCTTCATATTCGAGTTCAACTAGCTTCTTTTCTTCGATCTCAAGTCTTTTCGCCTCCTCAATCTCATCCGACAAGTCGAAGCCTCGAGCATCTATCTCTTCGAGGGTCTCCCTCCGGGATAGCCGCCTCACGTACTCAGCAGTTGTCTTCGAGTGAGCCTCGGCTGCTTCGACATCGGCCCTATACTTGGCCACCATCTCTTCAGCATCGGCGGAGATTGGGAATAGCTAAGACTTTATAGCTTCACATTCGTTACCAAGGGCGTCTCACTCTTCCAGAGTCGAGCTCAATTGTGATCGAAGTTCATCATTAAGCTAGGAGTGCTTGTCGTCCTTTTACTTTCTCTACCCGGAGTTGAACCTCTACCGATGCCAGCTGGGCCTCCTTCTCCAAAGTCAGCCAGTCCATTTTGCTCTTCCAACCATCGGCCATGGCTTGGACCTCATTCATTTCAGCTCGGAGTTGGACAATCCGATCAATCTTCTGTTGAACCTGCGAGGTCTGGTCGTTAGTCGCCATGGCTAAGTCTTCATTGATAACTCTAAAAACCTTTACCTTTTTGACCAAATCAGCATGTTCCCTCTTTAGGATTGAAGCCTATATCTGAGCCTCATCCAGCTCGGCATGTAGGTCCTTGATGGTCCCTTCGTGTTGATCGCTGAGAAGCTTGTACATATATCTTTTTAGGGAAAGTTCCTTGACCTCAAGCTTGAGCTAGTTAACCTCATTTCGGTAAAAAAGAAAGCTTTCGTGATGAAGTACCGAGGCTTGCAAAGGGTAAAATATTAGATATATCAAAAACTAAGTCAAAGTTTGAAAGAGCACAATGGTGCCTTACCCGATTCAGCGCCTACTGCGCTTCGTTGAACAGGAATGACACGTCTACCTCATTCATTTTTTCCTACTCTTCTTCAGTCACCTGGCATCAGAGGTAGCTCGCTACTCCCATGGGAGCAGAAAGAACCCGGCATCCTCCGAGACAGTGATTATTATCGACCTCTTACGGACAGGATCCACACTCAGGGCAAGGAACTAGTTGATTAACTTTGGGCTTCATTTCAACCCGTCGACTTCTGAAGACGGATCATTTCTCGGCACTTCCAGGTCGCCCAGCCTGGAAAAGTGTGATGACCCAAAAGGTCATCCTAAGTAATTTTAGTTAAATCTGTGTTCCAAGGCTCCGAAAGCCTCCGTTAATCTCACCTCAATATGCGTGTGCAGCCCGGGCGTGTAGCCGGGAAGTCTTTATGCTGAAATTTGATGAAAATGGAAATTTATGATAATTAAATAAATAAAGTTGACTTTGGTCAACATTTTTGGTAAACGGACCCGGACCCGTGATTTGACGATCTCGGAGGGTCCATAGGAAAATATGGGACTTGGGCGTATGCCCGGAATCAAATTCCGAGGTCCCAAGCCCGAGAAATGAATTTTTAAAGAAATTTATTTTCTGAAAATAATAAAGGTTTTTGAAAATGAACTTTGATGTGAAAATCGTGTTACCGGACCCGTATTATGGTTCCGGAGCCCGGAACAGGTTTATTATATGTTATGTGACTTATCTGTGAAATTTGGTGTAAAACGGACTTGAAATGACGTGATTCGGATCAAAATTGGAAAAGTTAAGCTTTATGAAGTTTTGAGGAAATTCTATGAGTTTTAAGGTTTAATTCCTTGTTTTTGATGATAGTTTGGTGATTTAAAAGCTTTAATAAGTCCATAGGATGTTTTGGGAGTCGTGTGTGTTTTTGGTTTTGAGCCCTGAGAGCTCGGGTGAGTTTCGGGTAGCTAACGGGGTGTGAAAACATGAAAAATTTGGTGTTTAATTGCAGCTTCTGGTGTCTGGTAGCTTAGTCTATGCGATCGCATAGGTGGAGTTACGACCGCATAGAGTTGAGAGTGGGGGAGGGCCTGTTGTTCTCAGCGATCGCATGGATGGGTCCGCGATCGCAGTGTAGGGAGTCCGGACGTTCTGCGATCGCATTCCTTCTTCGCGATCGCATAGGCTTAGGTGAAGGGGCAACTGGGTTGCACTATGCGATCGCATCTCGTCTTCCGCGATCGCATAGTGTGTCAGTGGAGTCATGTGGGAGCTGGGTAGTATCTCTATGCGATCGCGTAGTTTTGGCTGCGATCGCAGACGCCTGGCCCGCTCCCTTCCGCGATCGCGTAGTTTCGGGTAGCTAACGGGGTGTGAAAACATGAAAAATTTGGTGTTTAATTGCAGCTTCTGGTGTCTGGTAGCTTAGTCTATGAGATCGCATAGGTGGAGTTGCGATCGCATAGAGTTGAGAGTGGGGGAGGGCCTGTTGTTCTCAGCGATCGCATGGATGGGTCCGGGATCGCAGTGTAGGGAGTCCGGACGTTCTGCGATCGCATTCCTTCTTCGCGATCGCATAGGCTTAGGTGAAGGGGCAACTGGGTTGCACTATGCGATCGCATCTCGTCTTCCGCGATCGCATAGTGTGTCAGTGGAGTCAGATGGGGGCTGGGTAGTATCTCTATGCGATCGCGTAGTTTTGTCTGCGATCGCAGACGCCTGGCCCGCTCCCTTCCGCGATCGCGTAGTTTCGGGTAGCTAACGGGGTGTGAAAACATGAAAAATTTGGTGTTTAGTTGCAGCTTCTGGTGTCTGGTAGCTTAGTCTATGCGATCGCATAGGTGGAGTTGCGATCGCATAGAGTTGAGAGTGGGGGAGGGCCTGTTGTTCTCTGCGATCGCAGTGTAGGGAGTCCGGACGTTCTGCGATCGCATTCCTTCTTCGCGATCGCATAGGCTTAGGTGAAGGGGCAACTGGGTTGCACTATGCGATCGCATCTCGTCTTCCGCGATCGCATAGTGTGTCAGTGGAGTCCGGTGGGGGTTGGGTAGTATCTCTATGCGATCGCGTAGTTTTGTCTGCGATCGCAAACGCCTGGCCCGCTCCCTTCCGCGATCGCACCCTCTTGTTCTGCGATCGCATAGTAGCAAACTTCAAGCTCTGCGATCGCAGCCCCTCTTCCGCGATCGCAGAGAACAAAATCGCCCAGTTATCTTTAAGTCTGAAAAACAGAATACTCTACACGGGACTTTGCTGTTTTCAGCCTTCTTCTCCTCCTCCAACCTCCATTGTCGGCCCCTAAGCTAGGACCCTTCAATAAACCTTTGGGTAAGTGATTTCAACTTCTATTTCTTCCACTTTCCTTTCATAATCA
>ML283276.1:33232-53529 GCA_005239495.1 Nicotiana undulata
GAGGTAAGTGTCTTGCCTAACTTTGGTGAGGGAATAGGTATTATTTGCTACGTGCTAAGTGATTATCATGTTCATTGCATAGGTGAGGTGACGAGTACCTATGCAATGTGTGTCCAACATGCCCGTGAGTCTATTTTGATAGAAATTGCAGTATTTCTTCCATGTTTAGCATATTATGAGATTGTCTTTACTTGATAATTTATTCTTGATTGAAAGTATTGGCTGTTGAGTTTGAGAACTGTTGATACGAATGATAATACAAGTGTGGAGTATGCGATTGAGAAGATTGGTTATAGATGAGACCCTTTCCGGGCATTTTCTTGAGCTACTAATTGGTGTTTTCCCCTTGCCGGGTGTTTTGAACTGCTTATTTCCACTATGTTGTGCTCCTTGCCATTTTATCTGTTATTGTTTGGTGAGGAAGAGATTAAAATCGTGAAGGGTGATTCCGTGCCATGATACTTGATTACATTGCATAGTGAGGAAGAGTGTAAAGCACGAAGGGTGATGTCGTGCCACGATTCATATTTATTATAAGTGCGAAGGTCAATGTCGTGCCATGACTTTTATTGATTATAAGCACGAAGGTTAATGTCGTGCCATGATACATCGTACATTTCATTGTGAGGAAGAGAGTAAAAGCACGAAGGGTGATGCCGTGCCATGATACTTGATTACATTGCATTGTGAGGAAGAGACTAAAAGCACGAAGGGTGATGTCGTGCCATTGTTACATTTCTGGTGCTTATACTTGTTTTCGTTGGCTATTGTGTTAGATTGCCTCCCTTGTTTACTTCTAACTGTCAATTTGACTGCTTCACTGCACTCGCTTCCCCTTTACTGCTCCCGTATCCCTCACTTGTTGCTTATCTCTTACTTTGTATTATCCTTGTTACCTGCTGTAGAATAGGACAGGTTATCGTTATTGTCAAGTCTAGCCTCGTCACTACTTCGGCCGAGGTTAGGCTCAGCACTTACTCCGTACATGGGGTCGGTGGTACTGATACTACACTGCACTTCTTTATGTTGTGCAGATCCCGCTCCCGGACCCCGTGGACCGCGCTGAGGGAGTCACCTTCAGTCCACATTGAGCTTCAAGGTATACCACTGGCGTTCGTGGACCCTGGAGTTTCTTCTGCTATTGTGTCATATTGTCTTACTTCTCTTTCAGTTCTAAATACAATACTGTATTTCCTTTCAGGCTTGTATTTAGTATTCTTATAGCTAGTCCGTGAGGTTGTGACACCCCGATTTTGGGATTTTGCGATATTGTTGTCTTTATCGTTTCATTATGCGTTTTGAAATATTATTACTCTTCTGCTGTAAAACTTTTGAAGTGATTTGGGATGTTTCAGTAAAAGTTGAAAGTTCATGATTCGGGATATTCCAGTAAAGATTTGAAGGTTAATGGCTTTAAATATTGTTACGTTGTTTATAGATGTCAAAATGTTGTGTACGTTGGCTTGTCTAGCGGGTTCAACGTTAGACGCAGTCACGGTCTGAAAGGTGGGATTTCGGGTCGTGACAAAAAGTCTTCCAAGACAAACGAGTCCATGTCGTCGAAAAAAAGAACGAAAGGGGTCATCCACTCCATGAGCCCCTTCGTTAGACCTCTCCTTCCCCTGCTCGGGCTTCCTCAAGCATGGGCTTGGTATAAGAAGGCAACCATGAAATCTCTATTATATTGGGCACCTCCTTCGGAGTGTAGCTGGCATCCCAGGAAGTCTCAACCCCGATCTCTTCATCATCCTCCAGGGTGGGTCTGAGGGAGATCGACCTCATGGATCTCCTCCTCAACAAATGCCTCTCAACGGGAGTGAAAGTACAAGAGGGGGGTGAATTGTGATCAGTTAAAATTTGGTTAACTAAGTGTGAGTTTAGTCGACTAGGATTTGCACAACGAAGAGTCAAAGTAGAAATGAAACAAGAAAACTGAAAGATAAACAAGACACAACAGTTTTTATACTGGTTCAGTACCGGTGTGGTGTGTTAATTACGTCCAATTTCCCTTTGGTCACAAGGGTTCTCTTAGATCTTTGATAAAAGGTTACAATAGTGATGGTTTTAGTTCGTTCACCATCAACGATATTCAAAAATAGTAGTTTTTATAATGTTGACACAACTCTCTTTTGTGTTCTAACTCTTCCTATCTTTTATGACACTTATAGACTCAAGAATACAGTGCTTGTACTAAGAACTAGAAAGGTTTAGCAAAAAAACTGTGTAGTTGCATAATCTTCAATGTTCTTCTGCTTCTTCCTTTATAGCTCCATGAGTCTTCTGCTTCCTTGTCTTTTGGGATTCTATTGCAGCAATTCTAGGAATCCTTTCCTTATGAGGAATGTACATCTAAGAGAAAGATCCAAGGGCTACCTCATGAATCTAACTTGAAATGGTTGCTAGATTCATCTCTCTTTCAGTACGAATTACTTCCTTGACTACAGATAATCTTGGTTGATTGCTTACTTCACGTCAATCTTGGCAGATTACTTTGTTCATTCCTTCTTGACTTGAGCTTCTGCTGAATCTTACAGATTTGATCG
Source organism: Nicotiana undulata (assembly GCA_005239495.1). Taxonomy (NCBI): domain Eukaryota; kingdom Viridiplantae; phylum Streptophyta; class Magnoliopsida; order Solanales; family Solanaceae; genus Nicotiana; species Nicotiana undulata. Next base: position 35,776 of record ML283276.1, read on the forward strand.
TTGTCCCTGATTTGCTCCATTCTTGCACACTTGAGGATCTTGGTTAACACTGATTGGATTGTCCGTGATTTGTTCCATTTTTGCGCACTTGAAAATATTGTTCATTATTGATTGATTACCTTCTTCTTATGGTAACTAATATATTTGTCATGTAAGGCAATGGTTCAAGATACATAGCGTTGAGTAGATCTTCTTTCCTTTTAGCAATGTTGTTGTTCAACATAATCTGCATACAATAATATATCATTAGCCAAGGCTTCTTTAGGATTATTGACCATTATTAAAATTCTAAACTTAACAATCTTCCCTTTTTTTATGATGACAATAATCTAAAAAGAGTTTGACTAACTGTGAATTCTTCCCTTTTATTTTCTAGTGTGCTCCCCCTGTCTTCAAGCTGGTTCTTGGGGGTTGGTTTGAACCTGCACTCTTTTTCTTTCTTCTCCCCCTTTGACATCAATCTAAAAGAGCAAGAGATACTATTTGCAGTAATATTACTAACTAATTTTTACAACTAAGTAGTTATAGTGAGCATAGTCGATTGATACTCATCCCAGACAAAACAAAAAGAAACAGTCTTAAACTACCACATAAAACAAAAAAGTAAAAAGATTGTCCTAAGCATCCCAAACATTCAATTCCTTCCAAGGAAGTATTTCAGGGTGTTGATCACTTTAGTGTAGAAGCTTTCATAAGAGGCATCAATGTCCTTGGTGACTTTGGTCGTCTTCTTAGTGAAATCCTGCATGGCCCTGATTCCTTGCCTCCTTGGGGCTTGTAGAGTGATCCTTATCTTATCCACGTGTGGTCCAGTTTCCTTGGTTACTTCTCTAATATTGTCCACTTGCTCAGTGCGGCCAAAGGAAACCGACTTCCCTTTGAAGGTGACAAACCTAGCCTTCTCCTCAGGACCATAGAAAATCATTTTGTCTTCAGGACCAAACTCTATGATTTTAGTTTTTCCCTTTTTCTGAGAGGATTATTTGGGTATGGAATCCATTGGTCGTTTTCCCACCCTCTTTTGAGAAATGATAATGTCTTCTTGAGAGCCACTCGAATCATCTTCTGTCAGTAATTGATTTGTGCTTTTGGAGGATTCGATATCAACAGGATCATCTTTGATTTTCTTGAACCGGTGGCTTCTTCTGGGTATGGAAGAGGAGGGAGAGGGTTTTGTTTTAGCCATGAGTGGAAGAAGACAGAGAGATAGGAGTTTGGTTTCTTTGAGAGAATGGGATATATAATCAAGGGAGAAGGAGTTAAAAATCATTTGAAAGGTCACCTCGATTCCCGGAGAGACGTATGAAAGGCAACTGAAAAGGTGCCTTCTGCAAAACCACGCCGTCGGTGCACATTAAATGAATGTAAAGACTAATAAAGTACTAAAAGATTTTTTGGGCGAAAATAACAAGATATATGGAACTAAGCAAAAGTAATTATGGAAAATGTTAAACACAATTATGAGGGGATCGTACAACTACCAATTTTGTTCCAAAGGAAACAAAATCTTTCTTCAAGTAAAGATTTTGTAAGATATCTGCTAACTGATTTTCAGTATTAACAAATTCTAACATGATATCTCCTTTAGCAACATGATCACACATAAAATGATGCTTATTCTCAATATGCTTAGTCCTAGAATGATGCACCAAATTTGATAACCAAATTGCACTGGTACTGTCATGCATACTAGGAACAAAATTAAGACATAAATCATAATCTTACAGTTGATACATGATCCATAGTACTTGTGTGCAGCAGTTGCCTACTGCCAAATATTCCGCTTTTGTGGTAAATAGGGCCACACAACTTTGTTTCTTGATGTTCCAGGATATAAGGGATTTTCCAAGTAATTGGCACGTTTCATTTGTGCTTTTTCTATCAAGTTTATCTCCTGCAAAATCTGCATCTGAAAGGTCTTTGAGATTAAAATTTTCCAAACTTTTGTACCATAAACCGTAGTCGACATCTCCTATCAAATATTTGATAATACGTTTAACAACAGTCAAGTGAGATTATTTAGGAGCTGACTGGCATCTAGCACATTTGCATACGCTAAACATAATATTTGGTCGACTAGCTGTAATATAGAGTAATGAGCCCATCATACCTCGATACATTGTTTCATGAACACTCTTACCGTTTTTGTCTTCATCCAAAGTAGTTGATGGACTCATAGGTGTTCCTATTGACTTTGTATTAGACATACCAAACTTTTTGATGAGTTCTTTTGTGTACTTTGTTTGACTAATAAAGATCCCTTTCTATACTTTCTTGATTTGAAGTCGTAGGAAGAAAGTTAGTTCTCCAATCATACTGATTTCAAATTCTCCGTTCATGATGATTGATAAATCCTTGCACAAAAAAGAGTTAGTACTACCAAAAATAATATCACATACATATATTTGTAGAATTAAGTTACCTAGAGATGATCATTTGATGAAATGAGTAGTATCAGTATTACCTCGGTCGAACCCATGTTCAACTAAAAATGAACCTAGCATTTTCATACCAAGCTCTAGGGGCTTGCTTTAGGCCGTACAGTGCTTTGGACAATTTGTAGACATGATTAGGAAAGGACCCTTTTACAAATTCTGGAGTTTGATTAACAAAGACTTCCTCATAGATGAATCCATTTAAGAAGGCACTTTCCACGTCCATCTTTAATAGTCTGAAACATTTATGAGAAGCGTAGGCTAATAGAATGCGAATTGATTCTAACCTAGCAACAGGGGCAAAGCCCTCCTCATAATCAATTCCCTCTTGTTGTGAATAACCTTTTTTGACTGGTCCTGCTTTATTTCGCATGACTTGTCCAGATTCGTTCAACTTATTTCTGAATACCCAATTTGTTCCAACAGTGGATGCATTTGGTGGCTTAGGGATGAGTACTCATACCTTGTTTTTCTCAAATTGATCAAGTTCTTCCTTCATTGCAGTTATCCAGCTTTTGTCCCTAAGTGCCTCGTCCACCTTTTTTGGTTTAAACTGGTATATGAGAGCAATATTTGATGTCAGCTTTAGAGATCTTCTAGTTTTCATTCCTTCATGAGGGTCTCCGATGATATACTTATGTGGATATCCAGGTTCACTTTTTCATTCATTTAGGATAGCTAATGCTGGCTCTTTTTCAGCAGAATTTGTTGGATTGATCGTAGTAGACTCCTAATTTTCTATAAGACTCTTAGTCGAATGATCTTGTTGATCAATCATTTCTTCAAGAGCTATTTCACCTGTATTGATAGACTTTGGAACTATGGAAATTTCCTCATCTTAAAGAAGTTGATCACTCTTCAAATGAGGGTTAGTATCAACAAAAATAACATGTATAGATTCTTCATTGGATAAAGTACGCTTATTAAAAACTCTATATGCTCTACTAGAGGGAGAGTATCCAAGAAAAATACCTTCATCACTTTTGGGATCAAACTTACCAAGATTGTATTTTCCATTGTTGAGAATAAAGCACTTACAACCAAAAGGATGCAAATAACTGATGTTGGGTCCTCTCTATAGTTCATATGGAGTCTTCTTTAGTATTCGCCGAATTAGTCATGCATTGATGATATGACATTTTGTACTTAGAGCTTCTGCCCAGAAGTGGTGTGGAAGAGAATTTTCCCCAATCATGGTTCTTGCCATATCTTGTAGGGTTCTGTGTTTATGTTCCACCACTCCATTTTGTTGTGGCGGTCTTGAGGATGAGAAATTGTGGGAGATCCCTTGATCATTGCAAAAGTTCTCAAAGGCTTTGATTTCAAATTCTCCTCCATGATCACTTCTTATGGAGGAAATGTAGTAACCTTTTTTCCGCTGCACTTTCTTGCAAAAGACTTCAAAGTTTCTTAATGCCTCATCCTTGTGACTTAGAAAAATAACCCAGGTGAATCGCGAAAAATCATATATTATAACAAAACATACTTTTTATCACCTATGCTACCAGTTCTAGTAGGTTCAAAAAGATCCATATGCAGTAGTTGAAGAGACTTTGTCGTGGAAACAATGTTTTTGACTTTAAAACATGACCTGGTTTGTTTTCCTAGTTGACATGCATCACAAATTTGATCTTTTGAAAAATCTAATTTTGGAAGACCAATGTCAAGATCATTTTTAGAAAGTTTATGAATAGTATGCATGCTGGCATGACTATGTTTTCTATGGCATACCCAAGGGTCGTCAAGAATAGAAGCTAGACAAATTTGATTATCAAAACGGTCTAAGTTAATGGTAGTATTGACATTTATGTCCCTATTTTCAGAGAGAATAACTTTACATGATTCATCTTAAATGAACCAACCATGTTTTTTGAAACAAACCTCATAGTCATTTTCACATAGTTGACTAATACTGAGAAGATTGTAACCAAGTTCATCAACCAGATACACTTCATCTACATCACATGTTGAGTTGAGAGGAACCTTTCCAACCTAATTACGTTTCCTTTTGATTTATGTCCAAAGGTAATTGTTCCTCCATTTAGTTTGGTGACGGTTTTGAACATTTTTTTGTCACCAGTCATATGTCTGGAACACACGCTGTCAATATACCATTTTTATTTTCGATTCTTCTTGTGGTGTTCCTGCAAAACAAAATTACTTGTTTTTAGGTACCCAAGCTTGCTTGGGTCTTGAATGGTTAGGTTTCTGAGTGTTAGCTTAACTAGAGGATTTAGGTCGCCATACCTATCTCATATTGTCCTTAAACCTGCAATGGTTAGAAGTGTAACCAAGTTTTTCACAATAAAAACAAGACGGATTATTGGGATTTTCAGAGCCTCTTTCTACTATGATTCTATTCCTGCATTGGTTAGTGTTGTGACCATTATTACAACAATAAGAGCATGCATGGGAATTTCTAGTTCTAATCAAGGATATATGAGGAACAGTCTGATTTGATTTGACAGAACTATGACCTGGATTTTCGCAATCTATTCAGTTGAAGTTCATTAACTTCATCTTCAAGCATGTCACACTAATTTCACAAACTTCCAGCTTCAAAGCACAGTCTATCTTTTCTCTTTGGATTTTTTTGAGTCCATTTATAACTCTCTCAATATCTGCAAGAGCAATATAAAAATATTCTTGGATTTCATAATAGTTGGGACATGTAGGAAGACGTACCTCACTGGTTCCCTCGTCTTCCATAAGACCATGTTCACCTGAGTCATCTTCCTCATCTGTTCCTTCGTCTGCCATGAGACCAAGTTCACTTGAGTCCTTATTTCTATCTTCATTTAAGGCCATGAAACACATATTTTCAATTTCTTCATGGCCAGATTCTTCTTCATCACTCCGGGCTCCAAAGGACTTCTTCTTTTGAAGGTTCCTGCCGAGCTTCTTCTTCAATTCGGGGCAACTATCTTGAATGTGTCCATGTTTTCCACATCCATAACATCTTTCCTCATTTTTATCATTTTCATTATTCGTCCTTCCTTTTCTAAAGTTTTATTTACCTCTCCTCATATTTTTGTTTTTTCTCATCATGCTTGTTACAACTTGAGAGAGCATGGCTATGTTTTCATCTTGTTCTCCACACTCCTCTTCCTCTTCATTTTTTGGTTCACCCATAGCAATTGTTTTCTTCTTTCCTTGTTGAATCTGCCTCTCCAAGTGAGTTTTATTAAAGGCAATTATATCACCTCTAAGTTCATCATAGGACATTTTGTCAAGGTCCTGACATTTCAGAGCAATAACCTTGGGCTGTCAAATTGTGGGAAGACTTCTAAGAATTTTTCTGACATGTTCTCTGCTTTTTATTGGTCTACCAAAATACTTTAGATCTCCAAGGATGTTTCTGAACCTGGAGAACATTTTCTCTATTGATTCCACATCCTTTGTTTGAAATAGCTCATAGTCTCGAACTAGAAGATTAATCCTTGTTTCTGTCACCTTGTTGGTTCCTTTATATGTGACCTCCAATTTATTCCACATTTCCGTAGCAGTTTCACATCTTGAAATCTTTTCATATTCTTCTCCACTGATAGCATTATACAGTAGATTTTTTTCTTTGACATTCACTGTTATGACAGCTGATTGTTCATCAGTGTAATTATCTAAGTCAAGTGGATCAGTTGATACTATGACTTGACCATTTTCATCTTTCTTTGGCAGAATTGGAAGATCTCCCTTTTTGATCACACACCAAACTTTAATGTCATATGACATAGTGTATGTTTCCATACGTACTTTCTAGTGAGAAAAGTGTTGCCCGTTGAAATATGGAGGTCGTACTTGAGAGGTTCCTCCTTGAAATAGTGATCCGACGACTGTGTTTGATCCCATGATCTTTTCTTCGCTAGTTGTTAAGAAAGTTTGTGAGCCTAGCTCTGATACCAATTGAAAGTACAAGGGGGGGGGGGGGTGAATTGTTGTCAATTAAAACTTGGTTGACTAAGTGTGAGTTTAGTCGACTAGTTTTTGCACAGCGAACATTTAAAGTAGAAATGAACCAAGAAAACTAAAAGATAACAAGACACAGCAATTTTTATATTGGTTCAGTACCGGTGTGGTACTTACGTCCAGTTTCCCTTGGATCACAAGGGTTCGCTTAGATCTTTGATAAAAGGTTACAATAGTGATGGTTTTAGTTCGTTCACCATCAACGATATTTAGCAACAATAGTTTTTGTAATTTTGACACAAATCTCTTTTTGTTTTCTAACTCTTCCTATCTTTTATGACACTTGTAGACTCAAGAATACAATGTTTGTACTAAGAACTAGAAAGGTTTAGAAACAAATTGTGTAGTTGCGTAATCTTCGATGTTCTTCTGCTTCTTCCTTTATAGCTCCATTAGTATTCTGCTTCCTTGTCTTCTGGGATTCTATTGCAGAAATTCTAGGAATCCTTTAATTGTGAGGCATGTACATCTAAGAAGAAGACCCAAGGGTTGCTTCATGAATCTAGCTTTAAATGGTAGCTAGATTCATCTCTCTTTCCTTACGAACTGCTTCCTTGACTAGAGATAATCTTGGTGGATTTCTTACTTCACTTAAATCTTGACTGATTGCTTTCTTCATTCCTTCTTGACTTGAGCTTCTGCTGAATTTTATAGATTTGAACGTTGTCCGTGATTTGCTCCATTCTTGCACACTTGAGGATCCTGGTAAACACTGATTGGACTGCCCGTGATTTGCTCCATTTTTGTGCACTTGAAAATCTTGTTCAATATTGATTGATTCCCTTATTCTTAGGTTAACTCATTTATTTGCCATCTAAGGCAATGGTTCAAGATACATAGTTGTTGAGTAGATCTTCTTTCCTTTAAGCAATGTTGTTGCTCACCAGAATCTGCGTACAATAAAATATCATTAGTTTTAAAATTCTAAACTTAACAAGGAGAAGTCGGCTTTTGGACCATGAAAAAATTATCTTCCTCGATCCCGGAGCCGAAGAAGCGAGTCCGAGTCAGGTGCTCGGGAGCTAGAACTCTCCTTCGGCTTACGGGCCAACCTTCTCTTTGGCTTCTTCTTCTCTAATATCGGGGAGCCTGAAGCCTTCCTTTTCTTCTTTTCCCCCATTGAACCTGATAAGCGGGTATTTTGACTTCTTATTAGCACCTTTTTGTTTTTATTTTAGTCTGAAAGTATTGAATTGTGTTTATGATACTAATAAAATTGTGCGAATTGCAAGAATGCTAGAAGTTTGGTCTATCAAGATGAAAGCTGACTCAAAAAGGATTGTTCCCCCGCACAAGGCAATAAAGGGCTCAGAAGCACAAATGTATGGTCCGCTGAAGGATTTCTGCGCCCACAAAATAAATTGTAGACCACAAAATTCCATCTGTAGCCACAAACCAAGAAGTAAAATTCAACAAAACTTTCAGTAAAGGATTTTTGGCCTTGTATAAATAGACGAGTTTCACAAAATTGGTCAAATTTGAACATACAAAATTGTTGTAGCCATTTCTTTTTACTACTTTAGGAAGTTTTACATTACTTTGGTGTATTAACATTAGATTTCATCATTTTAATCTTTCATTATGGGTTTAATTAGATTTGCTTCTATATTTTCTGAAAATTCCATTATAAGTAGCTAGATTTTTACTACCACAACCCTAGTGTTTAAATCTTATGGGTAATTAATTTAGTGTTTGTTTAAGATTGGGTGTTGATTATTTAGCTTAGTTCATGCGTTAATTTAGAATTAATGGTTGTAAATATTGATTCATTCCTATTTGACTTAGTCTCTACTTGGGGAAGAGGGACATCATCTAGGATAACTTAGCTAACAAGGAATTGGGTTAATTGAGAGATTGATTAACCTAATTAAAGGGTTCAAACTAGAGATAGTAAGAACCCTACTTGAGCTCTTATAAACTACTTTGGTTGATACTCATTTAGACTTGAGAAAGACAAATTGAAAACAATCACTCTCTGACTGAGAGGTATTAAGTGGGCAATGTAGGGTTGAGAGCTATAATACAGCTCAATCAACAAAACAAGCATTAACGTCATTATCCCATTAGGCAAACACCTAGGTTATGGTCATAGCCCTAGTCCTTTAACCCATTTGGAAATACCTCAAAACACTTATCTCTAATCTATTATAGTTAGCTTGAATTCATTAGAGTAACAGTAGAAGTAGAAAACAAAACTTTGTTGTGAAGTTCAATCTCAGATAACCCATTTGCTTGCTTCAAATATATACTCCTAACGCCTCTCATAACTCCCAGTGGATTCGACCCCGACTCATAGTTCGGTAATTATTATTGCATACGATCGTATCATATCTCTTATTGAGGTGTGTCGTGGACGTCATCAATTTTTGGCGTCGTTGCTGGGGATTTAAAAAACGTTAGCTATATATTTGGGTGTGTTTTTGGAATATCTTATTTTCCTTCCATGTTACTAAGTTGTGTGAGAAATCCTAGGTAAAACCATGGCGAACAATGAGCTCGAAAATTTGCCTTTGGGGGATGGTGACATCGAGGATGATCAAGTTGATGAGGTTCCTCTTGAATCAACTTGTGTAGTGAATCAACTTACCGGTGGGTACTTCATGACTACGACTTATGCGGAGGCGTGTGAGATTTTGGATGAGATGGAGGAAACACTATCGACTTGGCAATCCCAGGCCAATGTTCTAAAAGGTGACCCAAATATGATCCACCTTCACAAAGAGTTACAAGATCATGGGCAAGCCATTTCCGAGTTGACAACCACCATGACGCACCTAGAAAAGTCCCAACTAAATCAAGTGCAAAATCCCAAGAAACTCAATGCCATGGAGGGAGTGAACAAAATGATGAACAAGAAGAGGACCAAGGGTCCACAATTGCAAAATCGAGTGGAGAATTATGTGCAAGAAGATAGTGATTTTGAGCAAGATGATTCCTATAATGAACAAAATGAGAAAGTTCAATATGTGAACAACTTTCAAGGGCAAATAAACAACTTACGAGGCCCAAAACAACAACAATAGCGACCACAGAACAATCAAGGAAATTGGAGCGGAAAAAATAATCAAGGGAATTATCATAACAACAGCAATCAAGGAACTTTTGTGGGGGGGGGGGGGAATCGAGACGGATGGAACATAAATCAAGGCGAACGGGGGTCGGATTTTCAAAGGCCCCGGATTTATCAATAACCAAGAAACCCGCCTCCTTATCTATCTGATGGTTCAAGTACTTTAAACAACAAGATGGGCGCATTGAAAATATATTCAAACAAATGATGGAAAAGAATTCTGATTTGATGCCAAACTTGCCTCAAACAACACACCAATCCGCAACCTACAACTTCAAATGGGGCAAATCTCTCAAACTCATAATTCTCATCCTTAGGGGGCATTACCAATTGACTTGATAGTAAACCCAAAGGGTGGAAACAACACGGGACACACCATAGTCGTTACTACAAGAAGTGGAAGAGGTGAGAATGCACCCACTTCAAGTCAAAGGAAACTTGTGGATGATGAGCAAGCGGTAGAAGAAGAAGAGATCCCGAACAATGTGGTGCAACCTAATGATGAAGTTTGGATTGATATTGATGATAGAGAGGAAGAGACTCAAGGGGATATGAACTCGTCTAGGGATCACATTATGGACATACCGGAGCCAGTAGTGCAAAATGCTAAGGCACCATCGCCTAAGCCTCCACCTCCATACCCTCAAAGACTTTCCAAGTAAAATGGTGAGAATTAATTCAATAAGTCCATTCAAATGATGAAGATTCTCTCAATCGATGTTCCATTTGTTGAAGATTTCAAACAAATGCCCGGTTATGCCAAGTTTATAACAGATCTCATGACAAAAGAGCGGTCAATGAATTTTGGAACTATCAAAGTCACTCATCAAGTGAGTGAAATTGTGCATTAAATGGCTTCTAAGTTGGAGAATCCCAGTGCTTTCACAATTCCTTGTAAAATTGGAAGTACTGAGTTTGCTAAAGCTCTTTGTGATCTTGGGGAAAGTATCAATTTGATGCCCTATTTGGTTTTTGAAACTTTGGGGATTGGGCAACCAAGACCCACCTCTATGCAATTGCAAATGGTCGATCATACAATGAAGAGTCCTTTAGGAGTGATTGAATATGTCTTAGTTCGTGTTGATACATTATTCTTCCGGCGGAGTTTGTCATTCTAGATTGTGAGGTTGATTATGAAGTGCCGATTATTATTGGGAGACCTTTCCTAGATACGGGGAAGGCTCTTTGTGATGTTGAAGACGGAGAGCTAACATTCCAGGTTGGTGATAAAAAAGTGGTATTCCATGTGTGCAAGTCCATGCGGCAACCAAATAGCACTGAGGTGTGTTCGTTTGTAGACTTGGTGACCGATGTTATTATTGATGATACAACTGCTACAATCAATGTTGGTGATATGTTGGAGTCCGTCTTGCTCTACTTTGATGATGATGATATGGATGGCTTCATTAAATGTGTGAACTCTTTGCAAGGAATGGGGTCGTATAACTATTCACCCCGAAAATTATCTTTGGATCTTGAAAATAGGACAACTCCTCCTACAAAGCCTTCTATTGAAGAGCCTCCCACCTTGGAGTTGAAGCCACTGCCTCCAGATATTCGGAATGAATTTCTTGTACCTTGTTCTATTTTATCGGTTATTCTTTTCTCTTCTATGACTAACGTGAAGGTAGATTCCACATTGACGGTGCTACAAAAGAGGATGAAGGCTATTGGGTGGACATTGGCGGATATTCGGGGGATAAGCCCCGCCTATGTTATTACATGCATAAGATCAAGTTGGAGGATGGCGCCAAACCATCTAATGAACATCAAAGGAGACTCAATGAGGCTATGCAAGAAGTTGTCAAGAAGTAGATTATCAAGTGGTTGGATGTCGGGGTGGTCTAGCCCATCTCCGATAGTTCGTGGACTACTCTGGTTCAATGAGTCCCAAAGAAAGGGTGCATGACGGTGGTCACCAATTACAAGAATGAGTTTATTCCGACAAGAACGGTGACTAGATGGAGGGTGTGTATGGACAATCGCAAGCTAAACAATGTCACAAGGAGTATCACTTTCCACTTCCTTTCTTAGATCAAATGCTCGATATATTGGCCGGTCGTGCTTTCTATTGCTTTCTTGATGGGTATTCGGGCTACAACCAAATTCTTATTGCTTTGAAAGATCAAGATAAATCAACCTTTACATGTCCCTATGGTAATTTTTCCTTCAAGCGGATGCCATTTGGTTTGTGCAACGCACTAGCGACTTTTCAAAGGTGTATGATGGCTATCTTCACGGACATGGTGTAGGACTACCTTGAAGTTTTCATGGACGACTTCTCGGTGGTTGGGAATTCTTTTGATGATTGTCTTGCAAATTTGGATAAAGTGTTGGCTAGATGTGAAGAAACAAATTTGGTGCTTAATTGGGAGAAATGTCATTTCATGGTCGAGAAAGGCATTGTCCTTGGACACAAAATATCAAAGCTTGGATTTGAAGTTGACAAGGCAAAAATTGAAGTGATTTCTAAACTTCCACCTCCAACTTATGTAAAGGGAGTACAGAGTTTGTTAGGCCGCATAGGGTTTTACCGGCGTTTCATCAAAGATTTCTCAAAGGTGGTAAACCCGTTGTGCAAGCTTCTTGAGAAGGATGCTAAGTTCAACTTCAATGATGATTGCATGAGGGATTTTGAATTGTTGAAGTTCAAGTTGACAACTACTCCCATCATCACCGCTCCAAATTGGAGTGTCCCTTTTGAACACATGTCTGATGCAAGTGACGTAGCGGTTGGGGATGTTTTGGGGCAACGCATCAACAATACTTTTCATCCGGTCTACTATGCTATTGATACCATGAATACTTCCCAAGTCAACAATATCGTTACGGAGAAAGAGCTCCTTGCCATTGTGTTTGCAATTGAGAAGTTACGCCCGTACTTGATGGGTGCAAAAGTCATTGTCCACACGGATCATGTGGCGCTTCGGTATCTCCTATGCATATACGGTTCATGTACCAGCTATTCAGTTCAAGAATGTGTGCTCTGATGGACCTGGTTCAACTGGTCAGCCTTTGTCAATCTTCAAAACTATGCAGTGACATGGGTCAACAAATTCCCCATTTTTGATGATGACAAACTCTGTGGTTAATCCTGTATACACTTCAAACGCTTTGTATGTTTTAAGCATTAATCATTGAGAAACCAGGTTCATTAGGTTATAAATATTACTTAAAAAAATTCAGCACATATCTTCCCCCTTTTGGCATCATCGAAAAGATTGCAAAATGATACACTTACCAGATTTGTTAATTATTACTCATGGCCATTGAGGCAACTACAGGTGCAAAGCATGATTAATCAACACAAGAAGCCAATAAATGTAAGTTAAATAAGAAACTGAGACAAGTCAATAACTAGAAGCAAAATGCATTGATTAGTAATGATTATCAACCACCATACAGTAAAACAAAAACAAACCAACCATGAGCAAAACACAAAAAAAAATAGAAACAAGTCTAAAAAGACAGAAACACGTCCCGAACTGGGCACTTGAAAGGTTATGGGGAAGCTCTGGATAGCCTAAGGATAGGAAGGTGCAGAGGAGGTTGTGGTCTTGGATTGTAGGAGAGAAAGCATCTGCTGAAGAACACCCTCGTTCTTTTCTTTCTCCTTTGCTAATTCATCCCTGAGAGCATCCACCTCAGCTTCAACCTCAATCACACGAAACTTCAAACGAAGGATCTCCATATCCTTGATCTCGCTTTCCTGCACCAGAGTTATAACTTTGTTGTTGACTGGTTGCTTCCTAGATGAACCAGGTTCATCCACATGAACATTGACAATGTAATCACATGACATCAAAGTTTCCTTCCCAAAATAGTCTTTGGCAGTAGCCATCTCAGCCTTCTTCACTGGAACCCCAAAGTAAGCAAGCATTGCTGTCAGAAGGAAGCCATATGGAATTGCGTGTGCTTTGGTTCCATTCACAACTCTGTCCAAGAGTTGGATGATGAAAGCAGGCCAATTGATTTGCTTTCCCCTGTACAAGCATTTCATCAAGGTCAGATCCATATAGTTGGCAATGTGTCGTCTTTCTTGTCTGGGCAGTAGGAACTTGATGACGAACTCGAAGAATAGCTTGTGTTATGGCTTCATTTCACTCTTGTAGACCGGCCTGGGTTCAATCTCCTTCTCATTATCANCACCACCCTACCTTCCATATGAAAAACCATGTCCTTCCAGCCCTGCACCTCTAGAGTTCCCAGCAGATACTGCATTCCACGCTCATCTAGATCCTTCATCAGCTTACCCTTCAAAATTGTTCTTTTTCCAAACATGGTAACTCTTTCAGTCACCTCTCCTATTTCATTCTCCTCCTCTCCACTCCAGTATGCATCATCCTCTTCTTTCTCAACAATTTTCACTTTCTTTGGCTTGGCCCTGGTCCTCTTAACAGATCTTATGGGTGTGACAGACATTTTAGCTGACTTATGTGAAGAAGTCTTAGCCTTTGTGGGTTTTGGTGTCTCAGCCACAATTGGGGCCAGCTGCTCCTCTTGTTGGACCAGGTCCAACGTCTCTTCTTCAATAACAACAGCCTCAACAAGCTCTCCAACTTTCGCTTTTCCCTTTGTTGCCCTCTTCTTCTTGCTCTCTTGCAGAGCCTTTTCCAATTTTTCTTCTTCATCTCTCACTGTGCTACGAGTATCTCATACTTTTGGAGCAGAAACACCAGCAACTTCAGAAACTTTCCTCTTCTTTGAAGGAACTAGGTGAGTTGCCTTCTTGGACTTCTGAGTCCTCCTTTTCTTGAGGTTATAGGACTCCCCCAACTTCTTCAGCCGTTCAGCCAATGTTTCCTCCCTAGATGAACTAGGTTCATCTGTGCCTTGCTTCAAACTTGCAAGACCTGATGCAGCCTCCTCAATTGTACTTCCCCCCAACTCTATGACGTTTTCTCCAATATTTTCAGGAATGGGACCATAGATAACCAGCGTGGTACCATCCCCCCCAGATCCCCTCTCAACTTCTTTTCCCTCTCTCTCAGAATTTCTTTCTTTTCTACCACCCCTCTGCCTACTTGTCACTTCAACATCAATAATAGACCCAACCAACACTAATCTTTTATCAGCAAAAGCAGCTTCAGAATTAATTTCAGGATTACCTTTCTCAGAGCTGGTTGAACCAGGTGCGTCTTCCTCGTTGGCTGATTTAAAAGATTCACTGGACGAATCTGTCTTAGAACCTTTGTCCGCTTCAATAAGATCCTCCAAGAATTTTTCCCTAGTCCCAGAAGCAACAGATTTCCAGGCAAGAACTTTGGCATGACGATTCTTGGGGGCAGGAGTAGGGTTTGGAGTAGGTTCAGGAATGGGTGTATTTTCAGGGGTTGATGAGATTTTTGGTGATTGAGAACTGTATATAGATGGAGAATTGGATATAGATTCAGAATTTTCTCCATCGTAATCACGATTAGGTGATGAATTAGAAGAAGAAGCAGGTGGTGGTGAAGACATGATTATGTGATGTTAGGAAGAAAAAGGCGAGTAAGCAGTTTTGGTTTGTAGAATGAGTTAAACTTGGTTCGATGTTTGATTTATGAAGAAAAGAGTAATGATGATCCTTATATAAGATGTGGCTAGGGAGTTTACAACTGCAGAGTATTTACTCAAGTAGGAGTCTAATTGCCGAAGGACTGACATTGATTAAACATTTAATTTCCCCCTAAAACTAGGCTACTTAAGTAAATATGGGACTTATTGAAACTGGTTTAATTTGGGTAAGTACGAAGTATTTGACTTTGAACCAATTATGGAAAGAATCATGCTCATGTATGACTGTAATTGAATTAATATATGGAGAAGAGAACGTACCTCGTCAGTCAGATGAATCAGCATGGATGAACCAGGTTCATCCTATTAGAAATCTTTAGATTGCCTCAATTTACAAATATAGATAAACATCATTAGTGTCCAGGGAATCATATTAATACATGGCAAAAGAGTATGGCAATAAAGACATGATGTTGAGCAATTATTAATCTGATTAAGTACCTAATTAGAATTTTCTAGCCAACAAAAAAAAATTCAAATATTTTTTCATTTTTGTTTTTCCAATTAGGTGATCTTAATCATCCCTAATTCAAGCCTGTTTCTCTCAAAATGCTCCCTACTTAGTGCTTTGGTGAAGATATCTGCAATTTGCTTTTTAGTAGCACAAAATTCAATTGAGATCATTCCCTTTTCATAGTTATCTCTAAGGAAGTGGTGTCTAACATCTATGTGCTTAGTTCTCTTATGATGAACCAGGTTCTTCGTCATACTAATGGCACTAGTGTTATCACAGAAAATAGGAATGCATCCCACATCTATACCAAAGTCCATGAGTTGTTGCTTAATCCACAGCAACTGAGCACAGCAAGAGGCTGCAGCCACATATTCAGCCTCAGCAGTAGACAGAGCTACTGAATTTTGTTTCTTGGTGGCCCAAGACACAAGGCAAGAGCCCAAGAAGTGAGCCATGCCTGAAGTACTTTTCCTGTCAACCAGGAAACCTGCATAATCAGCATCAGCATATCCTACAAGGTCGAAATTACTACCTTTAGGATACCAAAGGCACAAATCAGTGGTGCCTTTCAAATATCTCAAAATTCTCTTCACTGCAGTGAGGTGGGACTCCTTTGGATTTGCCTGAAACCTAGCACATAGTCCCACACTGAACACAATATCTGGTCTGCTGGCAGTGAGATATAGTAGAGACCCAATCATTCCTCTGTATACATTCTGATCAACGGATGTACCAGGTTCATCCACATCCAATTTAGTAGTTGTGGTTATGGGGGTGTCTATTTCCTTTGAATCCTCCATCTTGAACTTCTTGAGGAGTTCTTTCACATACTTTTGTTGATGAATCATTGTTCCATGTGGGTTTTCTTGATTTGTAAGCCTAAGAAGAAGTTTAGCTCACCCATCATACTCATTTCAAATTCACTCCCCATTAGTGTAGCAAATTCGTTGCTAAGCTTTTCAGTAGTTGCCCCGAATATGATATCATCAACATATATTTGCACAATCAGAAGATCCTTCCCCTTTTCCTTTAGGAACAAAGTACTATCAATTTTGCCTCGTTTGTACCCATGTTCCAGAAGGAATTTTGACAATCGCTCATACCATGCTCTAGGTGCTTGTTTAAGACCATAAAGAGCCTTGTCAAGTTTATATACATGATCATATGACTCTTTGCTTTCAAAACCTGGAGGATGTTTGACAAATACATCTTCCTTCAAATATCCATTGAGAAAGGCACTCTTAACATCCATCTGATGGAGAGTGAATTCCATATGTGCAGCAAATGCTATAAGAAGTCTGATTGCCTCCAATCTTGCCACAGGAGCAAAGGTCTCATCATAGTCAATTCCTTCTTCTTGACTATACCCTTGAACAACTAGTCTTGCCTTATTTCTTGTAACAGTTCCATCCTCATCGAGCTTTTTCCTGAAGTGGCCTGAGCACCAAGTGCCATACTTGACTTCTTTCAAATTGATTTAGCTCCTCTTGCATGGCATTTACCCAATCAGCATCTTGTAGGGCTTCACCAATGTTCTTTGGTTCAATTAGGGATAGGAAGGCATCAAACGCACACAGATTTTTCAAGGAATCTCTTATTTTGATTCTGGATGACAAATCTGTTATGATGTTCTCAAGAGGATGAGAACTCTGATATCTGTGTGGTTTGAGTACTAGTAGTTCACTTCTGGATAGTTCCATGTTGTTTTGTTGTTGTGGAGCAGGATCAGGGCCAGGATTCACATGTTGAATTCCCCCTGTCATGTTGCTTGGGTTAGTTGGACCTAGTCCATCACCTGTTCCATCTCACATGGCTGCTTCACTGTGTTCATTGCTTCTCACCAGTCCAAGCTCCTCATCTTCTGGTTCCTGTCTCTCAGAAAGAGTGTTAGTTTCATCAAATACAACACGCACACTCTCCTCTACACACATATTTCTTTTATTGTACACTTTATAGGCTTTACTATGTGATGAATATCCCAAGAATACTCCCTCGTCACTTCTGGGATCAAATTTACCTAAGGAATCTTTGCCATTATTGTACACATAGCATTTACATCTGAAAGCCCTAAGATGGGATATGTTGGGCTTTCTTCCTTTGAGTAATTCATAGGGAGTATTCTCTACCAGTGGCCTGGTCATACATCTATTTATTATATAGCAAGTAGTTTATTGCTTCTGCCCAGAAGTTGTGTGGTAGTTTGCTAGAAAGAAGCATGGTTCTTTCCATGTCTTCAAGAGTTCTATTCTTTCTTTCCACAACCCCATTTTGTTGTG
>ML283277.1:0-12857 GCA_005239495.1 Nicotiana undulata
TGCATGATAAACAAATGATTTCTGAGACTGAAATACGAATACATGTATAATAACAAGACTGAGAATGCACAAGTAAAGTTCGCAATAGAGACAACAGTAACGGACCCTTTACGGTCTCCACATATAGACATGAAGTCTTATCATATATACTTGTTATGTTTCTTTTAGTTTCTACGCATTAATAGCCTTCACAGTATCGATAGCATGGTGGAACAACAGTTAAACCATGCCCGGGGATAAGCCGGGCCACAACAAATTAACCAACACTCATATGCCCGTCACTTGGCGAGTGTATCATAGTAGGTATCATCAATTAGCATGTACATTGGGGTTTTGAACCCCTCAGTACCAAGGTTGAAGTCGTTACTTACCTCGAAACCGGCTCAACTCTACTGCGCCTGGCCCTTTCCTCGAGAATCGGCCTCCAAATGCTCCAAATCTATCAATNTCCTCCAATCCCCCCATTTTTCCTCTCTTAAACCCAAGCCCTAACCACCATTTTTCTACTATTTTTACCCATGATTTCAACCTAAAATCAATCTTAATGCACAATATAACGAGTTTTGAGTCCAAGAAACTTACCTCCTTGAAGAAACAACGAAATCCCTCTTCAAACCCCTTCAAAACCTCCAACCCGTGTGTAAAAATGGTGAAAACGGACAAATTTCGCGAAGGCTGCCTTTTATAGTTCTGCCCAGGCATTTCCGCAACAGCGGTATTTTTCTCGCACCTGCGACTCCGCAGGCGCGACATTTTAACCGCACCTGCGGAATACACTTACACTTTTAGACTTCGCACCTGCGGCCTTTTTATCGCAACAGCGGTACCGCAGGGGCGACATATTGACCGCACCTGCGGTCCTTCACTCAACACTCAGAGCCCGCGCCTGCGAACCCATATCCCGCACCTGCGACCTCGTAGTTGCGATCTTCCTTCCGCCCTTGCGACGAATTCCGCCCCTGCGCCTTCACTCTCGCGTCTGCGATGCCCGCACCTGCGACCCAAGCATCGCATGTGCGATCACACCAGCAGTAGTAGCTTCAGCTGCATTTCAAGTTCCGATTTCTCCGTTTAACGCCCGAAATCAAACTCGAGCCCCTAGGGACCCCAACCAAACATACCAACATATCAAACATGGTTATTAAAACTTAGTCGAGCCATTAAAACACCAAAAACAACATCAAAACCATTAATTCTCATCCAATTCAAGCCTATGATTTCCAAAAACTTCTGAAACACGTATTGGTTCAAAAACCCAACCAAACCATCTTCGAATGACCTGAAATTTTGTGGGCAAGTCCAAAATGACCTGACAAAGCTATAGCAACTCTCGGAATCCCATTCCGACCCTTGGATCAAAATCTCGCCTATCAACCGGAATTCGCCAAAATACTAACTTCGCTAATTCAAGCCTAATTCTACACCGAGCATCCTAAAAATATTCTGAACACACTCCTAAGTCCCAAATCACCTAACGAAGCTATCCGAACCATAATATGCACATTCCGAGGTCGTTTACCAATAAGTCAACTCTGGGTTGACTTCTCTAACTCTAAAGCTCTTGTTAGAGACTAAGTGTCTCAATCCACTCTATTTTCACTACGAACCCGAACCAACCAACCCCAACACTCCATGAACAGTCTAACCGAGCTAATTCAAGACAGAAATAAAGGAATAGATGCGTATACTGTGTAACGACGGACCAGGTCGTTATAGTCACTCTGGCCCGACATGCTATCATGATACACCCCACAGATTGAGAGAGAGTGAGGAGGTTTATTGAGGAGCTGGCTCAGCCTATTAGACTCCAGATGGCCAGAAAATCAGGTACTGATATTTCATTCCAAGAGGCGGCCAATGTGGCAAGGCATATTGAGATGGTTTTGTCAAAGAGCAGTAGTCAGGGGGCTGATAAGAGACCTCGTCATTTCGGTCGATTCAGTGGCACCTCATATGAGGACAGAGATTCTTTTGGCCGAGGTCATCCTCCTAGACCATACCAGTCAACACTTCAGGTATCCCGCAGTGCACCACCGGCTCTTATCAATGCACCGCCGCTTCAGAGCTTCCAGGGTGGCTATTCAGTTCTACAGGTTCAGTTCTAGAGTCAGCAGCCTCAACATCAGAGGTCTTGTTATTCTTGTGGTGTTTCAGGGCACATTGCGAGGTATTGCCCCTGAGCTTTTGGTATCTCTAAGTATCAGGTTCCCGTGCCATGATTCCAACACCAGGTGTACCCCCACCCCCTCAGCCAGCTAGGGGTGGAGGATGAGGTGCCAGAGGTGGAGGTCAGACTCATAGAGGTGGAGCACATGCCACGATAGGTAGAGGTCATCCCGCAGTAGGTCGACCTAGAGATGTTCAGGTTGGAGGGGCTCCGCCCCGATGCTATGCTATTCCGGCCAGGCCTGAGGCTGAGGCCTTCGATGCAGTTATTACATGTATGGTTTCAGTTTGCAGTAGAGATGCTTCGGTTTTATTTGATACAGGTTCTACATTCTCCTATGTGTCTTCATATTTTGCCCCTTATTTGAGTATGCCACGTGATTCCCTGCGTATTTTTGTATATGTGTCTACACAGGTGGGTGATTCTATTATAGTAGATCGAGTCTACCGTTCATGCTTAGTGGCTATTGGTGGTCTGGAGACTCAGGTAGATCTTTTTCTCCTTGATATGGTTGACTTTGATGTTATTTTGGGGATAGATTGGCTATCTCCCTATCATGCTATTCAGGACTGTCATGCCAAGACTATGACCTTGGCCTTACCAGGAGTACCTCGTTCAGAGTCGAGAGGGACTCCTAGTCATTCTTCCGGTAGATTTATTTCATATATGAAGGCTCGACTCATGGTCGAGAGGGTTGCTTGGCCTATTTGGCATATGTTCATGATTCTAGTGCCGAGGTCCCTTCTATGGAGTTTGTGCCCGGTGTTTGTGAGTTTCCAAAGGTTTTCCCTGCTGACTTGTCGGGTTTGCCACCCGACAGGGATATTGATTTTTGTATTGAGGTAGCCCCGGGCACCCAGCCCATTTCTACTCTAGCGTATCGTATGGCCCTGCTAGAGTTGAAGGAGTTGGAGGAGTAGTTGTAGGATTTGTTGGATAAAGGCTTCATTAGGCCTAGTGTTTCTCCTTGGGTGCCCCAGTGTTATTTGTTAAGAAGAAAGATGGCTCAATGAGGATGTGTATTGACTACCGGCAATTGAACAAGGTTACTATCAAGAATAAGTATCCTTTGCCGAGGATTGATGATCTATTTGACCAGCTTCAGGGTGCTATAGTGTTTTCCAAGATAGTCTTGAGATCTGGTTACTATCAGCTGAGGATTAGGGTGCCTGATGTCCCTAAGACAACCTTTCGCACTCGGTACGGGCATTATGAGTTCTTGGTGATGTCATTTAGTTTGACAAATGCCCCCGCTACTTTTATGGAGTTGATGAACCGAGTGTTCATGCCCTATTTGGACTCGTTCGTTATAGTATTTATTGATGATATTTTGATTTACTCCCATAGCCGAGAGGAGCATGAGCAGCACCTTCGAGTCGTCCTCCAGACTCTGAGGGATAGTTAGTTGTATGCCAAATTTTCCAAGTGTGAGTTCTGGTTGAGTTCGGTAGCATTTTTGGGTCATGTGGTGTCGACAGAGGGTATTCAGGTGGACCCCAAAAAGATTTCAGCAATCATAGATTGGCCTAGGCCCATTTCAGTTACAGAGATTCGGAGTTTCTTGGGATTAGCAGATTATTATCGCCGATTTGTGGAGGGTTTTTCATCTATCGCAGCCCTGATGACCAGGTTGACTCAGAAGGGTGCCTAGTTTAGGTGGTCTGATGAGTGTGAGGCAAGCTTTCAGAAGCTCAAGACAGCCTTGACCACGACACTGGTGTTAGTTTTGCCCACAGGTTCAGGGCCTTATACCGTGTATTGTGATGCTTCACGAGTTAGACTTGATGCAGTGTTGATGCAGGATGGCCAGGTTATAGCTTATGCTTCACGTCAATTGAAGGTTCATGAGAAGAACTATCCAGTCAATGATTTGGAGTTAGCAGCTATTGCTCATGCATTGAATATTTTGAGGCATTATCTGTATTGGGTCCCATGTGAGGTGTTCACGGATCATAAGAGTTTGCAGTATATGTTCAAGCAGAAAGAGTTGAATATGAGGCAGATGAGATGGTTAGAGCTTTTTAAGGATTATGACATTACCATCTTATATCATCCGGGGAAGGCTAGTGTGGTAGCCGATGCTTTGAGCCGGAAGTCAGCCAACATGGGTAGTCTTGCCTATCTATCAGTCGGATAGCGA
The DNA here is from genome assembly GCA_005239495.1 of Nicotiana undulata. Classification (NCBI taxonomy): domain Eukaryota; kingdom Viridiplantae; phylum Streptophyta; class Magnoliopsida; order Solanales; family Solanaceae; genus Nicotiana; species Nicotiana undulata. The sequence continues at coordinate 4,308 of ML283277.1, forward strand.
CCGTTGGCGTTGGATGTTCGGGCTTTGGCCAACCCATTTATGAGATTGGAGGTTTCCGATACTGGCAGCATTTTGGCCCATATTGTGGCCCGTTCTTCATTGTATGACCATATTCTGGCCAGGCAGTATGATGATCGTCATTTTTGTGTTCTTAGCGATATGGTCCGGCACGAAGGTGCCAAGTAGATCATAGTTGATGATGATGGAGTTCTGAGGATGCAGGGTCGTATTTGTGTACCCGATGTTGATGGAATTCGTGAGTTGATATTGCAGGAGGCCCATAGTTCCCGGTATTCCATTCATCCGGGCGCCGCAAAGATGTACCAGGACTTGCGGCAGCATTATTGGTGGCAGAGAATGAAAAAGGATATTGTAGCCTATGCAGCTCGGTGCTTGAACTGTCAGCAGGTTAAGTACGAGCACCAGAGACCCGGTGATTTGATGCAGCATATTGATCTTCCCGAGTGGAAGTGGGAGAGTATAACAATGGATTTCGTAGTTGAACTCCCACGGACTCATAGGATGTTTGATGCGGTGTGGGTCATTGTGGATAGGCTGACCAAGTCAGCACACTTCATTCTGGCATCAGTTTCGTATTCTTCTGAGAAGTGGGCGATCTACATGAGAGAGATTGTTCGGTTTCATGGTGTGCCCATTTCCATTATATCTAACCGAGGTACTCAGTTTACCTCCCATTTTTGGAGGGTATTTCAGCATGAGTTGGGCACACGGGTTGATCTAAGCACAACATTTCTATTCAGATTTTGGAGGATATGTTGCGGGCATGTGTCATTTACTTTGGAGGTTCATGGGACCAATTCTTGCCTTTAGTTGAGTTTGCCTACAACAACAATTATCAGTCGAGCATTCAGATGGCCCGGTATGAGGCGTTGTATGGTAGGTGGTGTCAGTCGCAAGTCGGATGGTTTGAGTCGGGAGAGGCTAGATTGTTGGGTTCTTAGTTATTCCAGGATGCCTTGGACAAGGTGAAGAACATTCAGGATAGACTTCGTACAGCTCAGTCCAGGAAGAAGAGTTATGCGGATCGCAGAGTTCAAGATTTTGCATTTATGATAGGAGACCGGGTATTTCTTCGGGTGTCGCCCATGAAGGGCGTGACGAGGTTCGGAAAAAAGGGCAAGTTGAGCCCTAGGTACATTGTTCCATTTGAGATTCTAGACAAGGTAGGAGATGTGGCCTACAGACTTGCCTTGCCACCTAGTTTGTCAGTCGTACACCCGGTGTTTCATGTATCTATGCTTCGGAGGTATATTGCCGATCCATCTTATGTGCTTGACTTCAGCAGTGTCCAGTTGGAAAAGGATTTGACTTATGAGGAGGAGCCGGTAGCCATTTTAGCTAGGCAGGTTCGTCAGTTGAGATCGAAGAGTTATCCTTCGGTTCGTGTCCAGTGGAGAGGTCAGCCTGTTGAGGCAGCTACCTGGGAGTCCGAGTCCGATATGCGGAGCCGATATGCCCATCTTTTCCCCGATCCAGATACCTTTCTATGTCCGTTATAGGACGAACGTTTGTTTAAGAGGTGGAGATTGTGATGACCCAAAAGATCATCCCGTGTAATTTTAACTAAATTTGTGTTCCGAGGCCTTGAAAGCCTCCATTTATCTCACCTCGATATGCGTGCACAGCCTGGACGCGTAGCCGGAAAGCCTTTATGTGGAAAATTGATAAGATGTTGAATTTATCACAATTATTTGAATAAAGTTGACTTTGGTCAACTTTTTTGGTAAACGGGCCCAGACCCGTGAATTCGACTGTCCCGGAGGGTCCGTAGGAAAATATGGGACTTTGGCGTATGCCCGGAATCGAATTCCGAGGTCCCAAGTCCGAGAAATGTATTTTTAAAGAAAATTATTTTCTGAAAAATATAAAGGCCTTTGAAAATTATATTCGATGTGAAACCTGTGCTATCGGGCCCGTATTGTGGTCCCGGAGCCCGAAACAGGTTCAATATGTTTATTATGAGTTATCTATGGAATTTGGTAAGAAACGGACTAAGTTTGACGTGATTCGGGCTAAAAGTGAAAAATATGAGAGTTTAAGATGTTTGGAAATACTACAATGATTTCGAGGCCTAATTCGTTGTTTTTGATGTTATTTTGTAGTGTAAATGCATGAGTGAGTCTGTAGGATGTTTTTGAGGTTGTGTGTATAATTGGTGTTGAGCCCCGAGGGTTCGGGGGAGTTTCGGGTACGTTGCGGGGTGTTTTTAGACTTAGAACACAACAGTTGCAGATTAGCAAGAGGGCCAGTCCTCTGAACCTGTAGCGAGGTCCGCGGTCAACCTTTCGAGGTCCGCGGTGGACCTTCGCGGTCTGCGGTGGGGGAGTTTCAGAGAGGTTCGCAGTTGAGGCCTTCGCGGCCACGGTCTCCCTACCTCGGTCCACGGTGGAGGCCTGGGAGGGTTATATATAAACGGGATTTTTAGTTATTTCTATTTTTCAAAATCCTAAAAACATAAGAGGCGATTTTCTAAACAATCTTTCATCTCCAAAACATTTGTAAGTGATTTCTAACTCATTTGCTTTACTCCTTAACTTCTTTTTACAAGATTTTATCCTAGAATCTAGGGTTTTCGTGGGGAAATTGGGAATTTTGGGTAAAACCTAAGAAGATTCAAATTTGGGAATTTAGACCTCAATTTGGGGCTGGATTCCAAAACTAACTATATACCCGGGCTCGAGGGTGAATGGGTAATCGGGTTTTTGTCCGAATTTTGGGTTTGGACCAAGCGGGCCTGAGGTCGATTTTTGACTTTTAGGAGAAAACCTTAGAAAACTCATTTCCAAGCATTACAACTTATTCATTTAGCATTTATTGATATAATTAAGTAACTTGTGGCTAGATACGAGCGAGTTGGTGGTGGAATCAAGAGGTAAAGCGGTAGTAGAGGCTTGATTGTGTTCGTGGCATCGAGGTAAGTGTTTGGCTTCACTTTAGCTTGAGGGAATAGGTGTTGAGTCCTAAGTGCTACTTGTTTTTATCATGTTCAATGTATAGGTGAGGTGACGAGTACCTATATATTTTTTGTCAAGCATGCCCGTGAGTCGGTTTCGATGTACTATGTGTTTTTCTTCGATATTCATTGTGTTATGAGGTTGATTTCCTTTTAAATTTATCCATTTGTTTAGAAATACTTGATAGAGGACATGTAATAAGTTGTTTCCAGTTGTGGATTGCTTTCCATTAAGTTATATACTTGGATGATATTGGTTATAGCTGAGTCCCCTGCCGGGACGGAAGTATTTCAGTTGTTGTTTTCCTTGCCAGGTTATTATGAACCATTTTTCCTGTTGTTGATTTCCTTGCCACGCTATTATTTTGTTATTGTTTGGGTGAGGAAGAGTGTAAAACACGAAGGGGAATATCGTGTATTCATTTCCTTCATTGCATTGTGAGGAAGAGAATAAAAACACAAAGGGTGATGTCGTGCCATGATTTTTCATTTAAGAGCACGAAGGAACATGACGTGCCCTTTTGTTTATTTATTTCATTGTGAGTATGAGAGTTAAAGCACGAAGGGTGATGCCGTGTACTTGTTTGGTAAGGATCAGAGTAAAGCACGAAGGGTGATGCCGTGTACATATTTGTTTGTGTTGTCGCTTCCTGTTGATTTATACTCTTCTATATTGTTGCCTTGCTCAGTGATTCATTACTGATCTCTCTTGTCTTCCCCATTATTTGTCCCCTGTCTTACCGCACTTAATTGTTTATTTCGTGTTATTTCCCTATTATATATGGTAGAACTCTACAGGTAATTTGTTGTTGTCGTGTCTAGCCTCGTCACTACTTCGCCGAGGTTAGGCTCGACACTTACTCAGTACATAGGGTCGGTTGTACTGATGCTACTCTTGCACTTCTTTATGTTGTGCAGATTAGGGATCCGGACCCAGTGGACACTAAAAGAGGGAGTATCCTTCAGTCCACACATGCGACACCGAGGTAGTCCCGCAGACGTTCGCGAGCCTTGGCGTCACCATCTATCTTTCCTTTCTGTCTTATTTGTATTTCCAGACAGTTGTACTTGTTCATTTCAGACTCTTGTTGTAGAAATCTTAGATTGTCCGTGAGATTTGTGACACCAGTTCTGGGGGTTTATGTACGGAAATTTCGTATTGTTTATTATATTAAGTTGATAACTTCGTACCTTCCGCATTCTTATTTAATCGTCATGCTTATTGTTACCTTTTAGATGTCATAAATAATGAGAATAGTAAATTCTACCCAAAACGTTGGCTTGTCTAGCAGGTACACCGTTAGACGCCATCACGGCCTAAAGATGGAATTTCGGGTCGTGACATGTATATATATATATATATACAAATTTCTGGTATACAGACATCATGTTGGCAAATATAAGCTTTGGGTAATTTATATGAAATACCCATTTGGTCACCACTAGCATTTTTCAATCTATGAGTTGTTTTATGAAAATATCTTGAAGGAATTATTCCTTCTTTTATGCAATTTAAATCTGCTCCACTATCAAATAAGGCAGTGAACTCTTTTTTGAAATTATAATTTATTAAAAGAGTTATTTTAAATTTTTGGGTAGTAAAATACTGTAATTTTTGTAGAAATTCATCTTATGTATAATTTATAACTCCTAGAAATTTCCCAACAACTTTCTCATCAGATATGCCTAAATCAATATCTTTTTCAGTAACCTTAGTACGAAAATCTTTATTAACATCAATGCTAGAATTCTCTAATTTAAGAATTTTATCTAAGGCTATATTTGAAGCCTTTAACTCAGAAATTTCCCTTTTGAGATTATTAATCTCAGTATTCAAATCTTGAACAGTTGTCAGCCTACTGGGCTGGGTTTTATCTCTGATAATCTTTCTGATATCAGACATAGTATAAGGTCCTTTTTGAGAAGGAATTTCTTCTCTCTCTGTCCCTGATTCAGAGCCATGCCTAACAAATAGTACCAGTTGATAAGTTTAACACTTATTTCCTTAATGAATATCATTAGAAAAAACACTACGGTTAAAAACAGTAGGAAAGAAGAATATGATGTACCCCAACAATTGGATCTTCTTAATAAGTGGACTATACCATTAGTCAAACCTAAGGTAATATACCAATTAGGAACTTTTGAAAAGATAGGTGTAAAACAAGTTGTTAAAACTACTGAAGAAACCATCACGGTAGATAGTGATCATGCTACCTTTAGATTATTATCTGAAAATGTCACGGCCAAAATTCTAACTCAAGTCGTGATGGCGCCCAACACCGGAGTCAGGCAAGCCAACACTAGTTTACTAACGAGGTTACTTTACTTAAGTGGATATTTAGTTACTTGCCAAAATTTTAAGTTAAGAAATCATTAAATGAAGGCGATTAAGCGAGGCAACGTAATTCAATGTAACTTAAAAGCCATATGCCAACATGTACAGTATAGCAGAATACTAGAAAGTCTACCATGTGTGCCAAAATCTACTGTAACAAGTCCACAGGCAACTAGTGAAATATACACAACTAGACAAAATAAATGTACTACTGTCTGAAGAGAATAGACAGAAATATCCAAAATAGTAGAAAACTCCACAGTGCTGCTGAGGATCGCCAAGAGGAGAAGCTCACCGTGAAGTCGGGTCCAGATAGCACTCTCAAGATCGCGCTCCGTTTTTAACAAGATGCACCAGCCTTAGAACCTGTACAATTAAGTACAGAAGCGTAGCATGAGTACATATAAACAAATATGTACCCAGTGAGTATCCCGTCTAAACTCGAAGAAGTAGTGACGAGAGGTAGACGTATTACTCACTAGGGACATTAGAAATAGTATAATTAAATAAATCTAGGAAGGATTCGCAGATATAGAAATCAAGAAGACATGGAATATCAAGTATATGAACTACAATCTACCAGCAAGTGTCAATAACAATTATAATAAAAGTCCTAAGTTCCCTTCCACATAGAACAATTTATTTGATAATAATAATATGACTCTCAATCACATACATAGCATAGAGTATGCCGAGGAGTACGGCCGAAGCAACACAAAAATATATGTGCACTGCCGAGGGTCTAATGGCTCGAACCATAGATGCATCTATTACCCTACTCGGGAATCGATCATGCGACGCGGTTGACATAATTATTAGGCTACCCCGCTCACGAATCATACATGCGACACGGATGCTCGTATACATACACAGAATTATCAGGAAATTAAGGAATTTATCATGGATTATACTTGAAAATAGAGATTTACGCATTTAAACTTACTTATAACTTCCTAATATCCTCATGTCAATTTCAAAGATATTAAGCAAATAGGAACACATGTAAAGATACAGGTAAGGCACATAAATGCACGCTTGTGAAGCCTAAATTCTACCCGACATAATATAGTAGTAGCTACGCACGGACTCTCGTCACTTTGCGCGTGCGTAGCCCCCGCAAATAAGGATAATTCAATCATTTACATTTACCTATGGGGACAATTCCCTCTTACAAGATTTGAATGGAGACTCACCTCGTGTCGAACCTACTTCTCAGACCAACAACGCGCCCGAAATTCCAAACTCTACACCCGAGGACTCGAAACTTACCAAATATTACACAAATATATCAATTCATGCTCAAGGTATGGAAATTTTCCTACTTATTTAGTAAAATCACCATTCTTGAAGAAATACAAAAATTCACCCCCGGGCCCACACACTCGGATTCAAAAAATTCTCGAAGGAAACACTCACCCATAGCCTAAGGATCATTAATATATGATTTTTGTATGGTTTCATGGTAGACAAGTGGTGAAATTCTCTAAAATTCATCAACCCTAAGTTTCCCACTCTAACTCTTGGTTTACAATAATTGGGGTGTTAATCCACTTAGTAATTGATGTATTAAACCAACATTGAAGTGGGAATTACTTACCTCTTAGTAGCTAGGTCGAATGCGCTCTTGTGCGCTCTCAAAATCGCCTATGCTAAAGAAGAAATGGTGAAAAATGGCTAAGTCCCGTGTTTAAAAGAGACCATTGCCTTCAGTGATCTCGCACCTGCGGCTCGAGGACCGCACCTGCGAGCCAAGGCTCACACCTCCGGAAGTGAGCAAGGAGGCTGGGGGTCGCACCTGCGGACCAAGGTCCGCACCTGCGACTGGGCATCCGAACCTGCGGTCACACTAGATCAGGTGCACCAACAGTTAAGGCTGCTGGTTTTTTGCCTCGTTTGGTGCCCGGGAGGCACCTGGGCCCACCCGAGCCCCCGTCCAAAAATAATAGAAAGTCCTAAATCATATTACGGACTCGCTCGAGCCTTTGGAACACCCGAAACAACGCTAAAAATCAAAACCACTCCTCAAAACCCCTTAGAATCAAACTTAAGAACTTTAAGTTCTTGAATTCGGTTTCAATGCGCCGAACCGACTTATACTAGTCGGAATGACAACAAAGTTTGCAAGCAAGTCATAAATGACAAAATGGAACTATTCCTGGTCTCGAAATTCCGTTCGGACCTCGATAGCACAAAATCACGTTCCAAACCAAGTTATGAACTTAAGGAAACTCTATTTTTTCTATTTAGTGTCGAACAGTTCCCGGGCTATCCAAAACCCATTCAGAATATACGCACAAGTCCGAAATCATCATACGAAGCTACCGGAACTGTGAGAACTCGATTCAAAGGTCGTTTACTCAGAATGTTGACCGAAGTCAAACTTGGCCAAAAAGGCCAACCTTAAGGAACTAAGTCTTCCTATACCGTTCTAAACACTTCTGAATCCCGAACCACCCATCCTCGTAAGTCATAAATCAAAATAAGCTACTATGGGAAGTTTCATTTAGGGAAATGGGGTCCGATAACGCTAAACGACCGGTCGGGTCGTTACATTCTCCACCTCTTAAATAAACGTTCGTCCTCGAACGGGTCTAGAATCATACCTGATGTGCTGAATAAGTGTGGATATCTTCTCCGCATGTCCTCCTCGGACTCCCAAGTCGCCTCCTTGACCGGTTGGCCCCTCCACTGGACCTATACGGCAGAAACGCTCTTGGATATCAACTAGCGATCCTGTCTATCAACAATAGCAACTGGCTCCTCCTCGTAGCCCAGCCTCTCATCCAACTGAATAGTATTGAAATCAACCACGTGAGAGAAGTCGGCATGGTATCTCAGGAGCATAGATACATGAAAGACCGGATGAACCCCTGATAGACTGGGAGGTAACGTAAGCTTATAAGCAACCTCTCCAACTTGCCTCAATACCTCGAAAGGACCTATAAACATCGGGCTCAACTTTCCCTTCTTCCCGAACCTCATAATACCCTTCATCGGCGAGACATTCAACAGTACCTTGTCTCCCTCCATAAATGCTACATCACGCGCCCTCTCATCCGCGTAAATCTTCTGTCGGGATTGTGCTGTGCGGAGCCTCTCCTGAATCAACTTCACTTTATCCAACGCATCCTTCACCAAGTCGGTGCCTATAACTTAGCCTCGCCAGGCTCACACAACCCGATAGGAAACGACATCCCCGACCATACAAAGCCTCAAATGGAGCCATCTCAATGCTGGA